>JAYMFT010076442.1:0-14427 GCA_038088735.1 Panulirus argus
TTGCCCTGGCGGTCCAAAATGATAATCTGCAGGGCCAAAAACACACACAAGTTGGAATAACATTAATGTGGGTTATGCTAATCTTGGTATCTAATTACTTCACTGCATAAACAGATAAGGGAGGAAGTGCGAGATCCCCGGCCAAAGTCACGAGCCTTAAAGCTTGAAAAGTTCCGGGCAGTTAAAATAAAAGTGTAAGATACATAGTACCCAAGTTAAAATATATATATATATATATATATATATATATATATATATATATATATATATAAATGGTTTAAACTAATGCATTAAAAAGCTGAGCTAATTTATTTCAAACTTTTCAGGGAAACTTTTTTCCCCTCTTGAGATTTAAGACAGATAACAATATGTATAATGCATAAAAAAAGTTGGGATGAAAAACATACCAGATTTCATTTGCTACATAACAACCACATCAGAGCTCTTGTTGTGAGAAGTCTGGTGTAAAGGGAACTGTTTATACACGGTAAAAAATTATTTCAAGACATTCTTCTATTATGGTGACCGACGTGACAACAGCAAGACATACTCCTCAATCAAAGGCCATTTCGGGTGAATGAAACAGTGAGAGGAAAAGAAATTAATTCCAAAGATCAATAGTATGAGAGGAGGAGGAGGAGGAGGAAGTAACATTACGGTTAATCCTCGAGAGGCCGACCTTCACACATAAACTGTGGGATGCAGCAGCCGGCAGTGTGTCTCGCGTTCCAGGGATGACTTAACTAAACGCAAGGCAATTAGAGATTACTCTGTTCGTGTTTACGATGCGCCAACTTATTTCACATTGTTATGGATCGTATACTGTTTACACACAATAATAATATTTCATAGTCTAAAACATTAGGTTCTTCAACATGAATATGCAAATGCGAGTCATTTGTTATGATAAAAAGCGGTGAGTATGACCTCTTTTATAACTCATAAAGCCTTTTCCCAGTTTACTCTTCTTTTTTATAGAAAGTTTAATAACCTCGTCCAAATCTATTCCCGTACTTTGGAACATTACGCAAATTGTCCTTGAGTTATTACACTCACTGGAACATTAATATTTCCCCAGCTGTGAAACTAATTCCGCTGATCGAATTTCCTGCCTTTTGTTTTGCTCGATAGAAAAGTGACCTCCGTCTCATTGTTGTATCACGAGGGCGTGTCCACCAGCTGGGCAACATTTCCCCGGGCCAGCCGAGGTTCGTCTAACAATGCCCAAAAAAATCTCTTTTAAGATCTCTCTTTGCTCTTCCGGAGAGGAGAAATCCGACGAATTTTCCGAAGGAGAGGATTTTCACAGTGTAGTCCTTTCATCTTTTGTTCCCGCGGATAAGATTTTTCTGCTCGTGGCGGGAGTGAGGCGTGCCCACCGGGAGCGGGCCGCGTCTGGTCCCCCGCTGGGAAATTGAGAGACGAGTCCTCTCCTCTCAGCTGTGGCGGGAGACGTGTCGCAGGTTCCGCCGTAAAGGAATGACGTGCGCTCTCTCAGCTCCGCTACGAATGACGCCACGTTCACCTTCGTTGTGAACGAGACACGTGTTCACCTCCAATGTCTGTGAGACGTTCATTGTTCTCATATCTCCTCTGAGAGTAGGTATAAGCAACTTTATCTTCTTTTTTTCTTTCTTTAACGATACGTCCTGCCATGACAGCACTAAGGCTCTGTCGCTCTGTTGGGTAGTGGCTTCAGAATTCAAGGCCAGGCAATCATACCCAAAGGGTCGAGGAGTCCTTCGGGTTCTTGGGGCTCAGTGGTGGGATATACAGGCTGCTTAAATATCGATGGGCATTCTAATTCTGCTCATGAACAGATGTCACATAAATATATATAGACGCATAAACCCACGAACAGTAGCAAAAGGTGTTTAAAACACAGCACATTACAAGGCAGGATGTATAAACGATATGGAAGAGGTAATGAATAAGGACACCGAAGGTGTGTTAAAAGACGAAGGAAGGAAGGAAGGAAGAACAGGAGCGTGGAAGAAATATTGGAACTCCCAAGATAACGAAGGTTAGAGGAACCATTTGGAGAATGTATGATAATTCGGGTTCCAAAAGAATGGAGGAAAAATATCCATGCGGTGCGGAATGTGGGGGAAAAAAGCCAAGTGGAATGTGTAGTAGAGAGAGATGGTTAAGAACTAGGGAAACGTTTTTAGGATATTTCACAGAAACAGATGGCAAACTAAAGAACTGATTAATGTCGAATAGAAAGGGGTATGAAAAGGATGATGGCTGGAAGGAGCGTAAATGGGAATTAGTAAAGTCAACGACGCCATCAGAGATGAAATATACAAGAGCCAACAGCCCGCTGGAAGGGGTTGAGGAACAGATGAAAGTGTTTGGAGAAAGGAGGAGGAGGAGGAATACACGAACGGGAAAGCTTTACTCCGAGGCGAAAGTGACATTACCAGTCAGCCTGAGGCCGGTGATGTTATCTGCTACAGAGACACTCCCCAGGTGGCACCAAGCACGAAGGGGGGGTGGGGGATTACCTGCACCAGCTACTGTCTGGGGAGGATGCCATGGTAAGAAAACGATACCTAGCAACACACACAGAACAGCAATCTAAGAAGGGGAATATTCATTAACGGTACAAAAAGAGCAATGCTGGAAAAGTGAAAAGTGTTGATGAACAGAAACAGAAGAGAAAGGAAAAAAAAAAAGGTTTTGGACAGAATGAAAGTGAAACGTGATCTACACACCAACAGTGAACTTTGAGAGATGGTTGTGATACAGTTGGGGTTGGGTTGGGACACAGGGAGGAAAAGGAGAAGAGGGGTCTGGAAAAAGGAGAAATGGAGAGCAATTTCTGGAACCGACTGTAACTAAGGAAATGTTGAGACCTCAGCTTATTTCATGTAGTTGAAACTTGGGCGATAAAGAGGATGATTGAGAATCTACGTGAAATAACCGAGTTTGAGAATGTAAACTTAAAAGAGTCCAGGAAACATTAAACGCCAGGAAGCTGAAGAAAGAATGGTAACAGAATTCTGGTTGATATGATTTCATATGATACTACTTAAACTGTACGGGATAGTTTGACAAGTCGCAGGAGTCATTTGTAAGTACATAAGTAGGGCAAACAGGATGCAAAGCGATTATTTACGTTCACTTGTAGCTGCCTTATTCCATTATCTAATCTGAAATTTCCTTTACGTTAATTATATCAATTTAAGGTAATTAAGGCTGAGTCAATGAACCAAAGAGAAAGGAATTATGACTGACTGACTGTAACTCTGACTGAAAGAAACAAGTGTTCATTATTCATCTTTCGAGAGAGAGAGAGAGAGAGAGAGAGAGAGAGAGAATACCAGGACACTTGAGATAATCTAATCCCCTTAAAGTGTGCCACAGTGATTATCGCCATAACGGCTGTGTGTGTGTGTGTGTGTGTGTGTGTGTGTGTGTGTGTGTGTGCGCGCGCGCGCGCGCGGAAATACAAAATGGGCACGAGACACTCTCGAGTCAAAGCTGCCTTTCCCAGACTCGCACAATTATAAGGTTTACTCTCGCCGAGAGAAAACAAGAAGAACTTTCCCCTAATCTACATAAATTAGCATGTTGAGGAGAGAGTGGGAGGGAGGTCCGACCGACCGCCCAACATTTCCAGGATTTTTACAAATGTACGGAAGGCAACGACAAAAAAAGTAAATCTATTTTTTTTTGGTACGGCAAAATTGTGGATGTGTGCATCAGGCAGTAATCACCAAAGCCCTAGAAATGTTTTGTGCAAATGAGATTAAAGGACTTCGCGGGAAAATGAATAATTAACTTGACGGCATGCGATGCTATTATTAGAACATTTAACTCAGCATGTGACGTTATGAAGACTGGGTCAATAATCATTCTTCGGTTGTATCCACGTCTTGGGCCTAATCATGTACCACCCTCAAATTACCTCTGATAAGCTGTAGTCAATGTAATATCTTATGATAGTGGAAAAAAACAACCCAAATGTTAACACTGAGAGTACTACTAATTCACACATAACGTGCTAATGAGAAAACTTTGACAACACTAGTTTAAACATGGTTCTCTTCCCGGGAATAAGGACATTCAGTACTGAAAAAAGGGAAACCACACACGCACACACACACACACACATGTATAAACTCAGGAAAATTATTTCAGAAACAATACGTAACAGGTTTCCTTTTGACCGGGAGGAATTGCCACATAACACCTAATATTTTTTCAAACAGAACAGCATTCTGGTAAAATCGTGATCATATTACCGTAACAACACGAGAGGATGGGTTAGCCTTCGTCAGTGTAAATCACCACGTCCTCTATCATAACCGACTCCCCAGGAGGGGCAAAGATACTAGTATTT
Organism: Panulirus argus; assembly: GCA_038088735.1. Classification (NCBI taxonomy): domain Eukaryota; kingdom Metazoa; phylum Arthropoda; class Malacostraca; order Decapoda; family Palinuridae; genus Panulirus; species Panulirus argus. Next base: position 4,349 of record JAYMFT010076442.1, read on the forward strand.
AAGATAAAGGTTAATGATTCATTTTGGAAGCTTTTTACAATACACTGTCACCGAACGCAAATGCGTAATGCAGAAAATATATTTATATCTTTGGTTTGTCCTCACAGACGGCAAATCTTCGATTTTCTCCATATCATATATACGCTTTGCATCTAGAAAAAAAAATAATGCTAAAGAAATGTATTCTTAATGCTTCAAGAAAGTCACCTTCTGCTTAGATCTATATTATTTGCAGACACGCACGTTTGTGCAAGTGCAACCCAAACCAACATTGCTGCAGTATTTCGTAAAGATAAACCAAAGAATTCGGGAAAAAAACATTTGTGGGTTGTCCACGTCCGTTTGTTAGGGCTGGCCCTCGCTGACAGGACGCTGGGCTTAGCAGGGGTGAGGGCCATGGCCTGGGACATGGTCCTCACCTGACAGGCCAGTGAGCCTGCCAAAGGGGTCGGTACTTTACATCACAGAGAAAGAAAACGAGACAAACCATGGTACGCGAAACCAATGTAACAAGCCATCGCTGTTTACTCTCGATGGTCATTAAGCTTCAGATGTCATCAAGTGAAACTCTAAAAGCTTAATCATGACACCAGCGGAGTTAATCATACCAGTCAAATATCATTAAAGAATAAATGGCTAAACAGATAACCAACATACACATAACTGAAGGACACTCCGGCCGATAAAATGATGAATATATGCAAACATCTGCACTGTCTTACAATAACAATGGTCTCTTGATCGTGTGAGAGAATCCATACAAACCCGTTTATACATCAAATCCGAAGAAGAATCTTTGAGGATAAAAGAAAAATGATTGCATATCAGATTTTGTTTTCAGAATCATTCCTGCACAAGAGTCTTGAAATAAGACCCAGTGTTCAAAGTAGAGTAGCCAGAGAAGTCGGTCGCCCCAATATTTGTGTGAGAATATCTTACCCTGAGCGCCGAGTTTGCCTCCAAGTTCCAAAACTTACCTGGAAATAGAGAAGAGAAAAATGATGAGAATCAAAAGAGAATTCAAATTTCGATGGAAATACCAAAAAAAAAATGTCTAAATACAATTTTGTCTTACAAACTATATATATAATAAAAAATAATAATAAACAGCCTGTGAAAACATACATGAAAATCTACATTTATGCCCATTATTCATTAGCATTATGATAATGTACGTTCAGCAATCTACCTCCTCAAAAAAAGTTCCACGTCAAACGAATGCTGGTAAATTACCACACGAGTCTTCAGCAAAATGCGATTAAGGCGAACGCAGTAAGCAATGCTCAAACGTCATCCCTTTTCCTTTGCTGTGGGACAACTCGTCTGTTCCCTTCACGCAGTGCTGGTCTTTGGACGTAACATTTTCTCCTCTACCAACCTCAGTGCCTCTTTTGCTGTCTCGGGGAACGACGCTCTTGTCCAGTGCTCGTCGTCACAGAGTCAAACAAACGTTTCAACACCCATTTTCCCTCTGCCCTCGGGGGCTCACTCAGCGACCTCCCCAGCGGGAGTAGCATTATTCACGAGAGAAAAAAAAATATATGAACCGCAAAAAAAGAAACTGAGATATCTTCTCAAATTCTTTCCCCAGAAACTCTCCCGCTATCACAGTCGTCCATCCTTCCATTTAGCTGCACTCGTTGCCTTAATCCCGGAAAAAAAAAGAAGACTCACGAAGTCTTGGGACTTTCAGATAAAGTCGAGACGGTCATGAAGTACAGACGAGAGAGGGGCTCCGAGGAAGTCTGGTAAAATGTCTGTGGTTGGGTTTGGCCGATCTTATTCTTCGTCGTCTTTCCATTTTCTGTCTTGTCTTACCTCATCTTCTTTCTCTTTGTTCATTTCTTCTCCTCTTCTTCTTCTACTTCTTCTTCATCTTCCTATTTTCTGTCTTTCCTTACTCCCCGTCTTCTTTCACTTTATTCATTTCTTTTCCTCTTCTTCATCTTCCCATTTTCTGTCTTTCCTTTCTCCCCGTCTTCTTTCTCTTTGTTCTCTTTTCTTTCATCTTTCTTACTCTGCAAAAACTTTTTATTTCTTATCCTTTTCCTCTTTTCTTTTGTGTTTTCCTTTTCTTCGGGTGTTTCCTCCACCTTTCTTTATATCTTCCGCCCAGTTCCATCTCTCCATCTTTATCACCTTCTACGAGTATCCTTCTCTCGGTCCTCTCAAAAAGCCCTCTTGTCTTCCTCAGACAGTGAGGAGGAGGAAAAAAAAAAATCCGAATGTCAACTCAATAGGTTTTATAGTTTAGGATTTACGAAGCCTGTCCACTTAAGTGTGCTTTTGAATAACTCCAACGGCGACAGATCTTTCTATTTTTTCCCTCCGAGTTCGTTTCTTTCCAATACACACACTTCTTTATTCACAGAGAAACACGCATACAACACACGCGCCTCGGTATTACGCTAACCTGGTAAATCACACACACCTTACCTTTCCCTACTCAAGAGAGAACCTGCGAGTCAACACACTTAAATTCTAACACTTACTTAAACGAGCCAACTTGCCTTGCTACAAAGATAAATACAGATAAGAGGGGACGCATTATTATCACTGTCGGGCACATCATCATCGTCCTCAGACAGATTGGCAGTGGAGCGCCCGGTTGAGACCCAAGGACCTATTCCATGGATGAAGATTTTTTTTTTAAGTAACACTAGTACGGTTTGTTAACCAAATATCACGATACGTTCAAGGCCCAAGAAATTTTAAGAGGATCTGAGCCAGATTGAAAAATTTAAGGTTTACGCGGCTAGGAACCCGACGTAATACAAGGAATTAAACCCTTCATAATACACTGCAAATATATATATATTACCAATCCTCAAAATGATTTCCACTCTATCAATAAATGATTTGCAAATGATTACATAAACAATAAAGTGAAGTGACAAAAAAAAATGCATATTGTGTCAGTATGAACAGAAAGCATCTATATGCATCACCATCACCATAAAATAGATATCTATCTGCGATCAACTATAAATACGGATGGTTAAAGATACCTGTGAATATTAGAGCAAGCCTAATTCTTTCACAGGGGTGAGTGTATTTGCCCCGTGCATGAAGCAGCTTCATTCATAAATCCAGGCAAACACTCCCCTCCCCAGCTCGTGGTAGTAGCAAGTACATATCATTCATCTGAACAAATTACGTGCACAACAGACGTTTCATTTAAACGTAATAATCCCGTCTCGTGATTTACTGTAGGAAAATAGAAAACGCGTATTTAAACCTTCAATTTTATTTCTTCCTTTTCACAAAAAGTGGGGTGGTGGTGAATGCCGGTTTAATTGGAAATTTTTTAAGTACGTTTCGTGGAAACCATGTCAATGATGGTTGCAAACCGAGCTCCGAATGCATCCTGGGTCAGACATACGATCCCAAGTTGCAACGGGTCAAGTCTGTGACCTGGCCTAGCTCGTTCACTGGATAATGACCTGACTTAAATGATGTGAAAACATGAGACCAGTGATACTCTAAGATAAAACCATGACCCCCTGATGCCCTAGGTCAAGAATGTGACATGGATTATCGAAGGTCAAGGCTGTGAGCCAAGTTATCCCAGGTCAAGAGTGTGACCCGGATTTAACATACGCCAGGAAAGTGACCTAGATTATTCTAGGCCAATAATGTGACCCTGGGTATCCAAGGTCAATCGCTGTGACCTATTCATTCTAGGCGAAACACGTGACCCTAGCTATTCTAGGCAGAGACTGTGACCCTACGGGCAATCATAGGTCAACAGTGTGACTACTGTTACTCCAGACAGACTGACGCACTCACACACACACACGATAACAGTGGCCGTGTTACAGTTCAGAAAGTAGCCCGAGTTCTTTCAAGTTCACCCTGTGGTCAGCGCCGCCGATGGATCAAGGGCGTGACCTCTGGTATTCCAAGGAGTGGAGCGTCTGGCCCCCGGATATTCCCACAAACCCCTCAGACAGCAACTACAAACCAGGCGTCTTGTTCCCCAGCCAGGGAAAGAATGACCCACTTCGGTCTCAGAGGAGGCCAAGTCTTTCTCTCTCTCCCTCTCTGAATCCGCAGACACCACAAGCACATTTATATTTGTCAGTTCTGAATACACACACACACATACACACATATATATATATATATATATATATATATATATATATATATATATCCTTGATTTCAAGCGTTTAAAGACCATTATGTAGTTTGTACTATCGTTAATCATAATGGGAAAAAAAAGGCACGCATACAACTATGAAAAAAAAAAGTATCTTTGGTCCGAATGTAAAAGAAAAAACTAATTATCCACTCTCTCCCACAGAAGTGGACTCGTGCTAATTTCTTTACGAAACTTTTTTTTTTCAATTAAGAAATAAAAGAAGGAAGAAAGCGAGACTTGTTTCAAGAGAGGAGAATTCTGCAGGACCTTGAAAATGTCCACGTGGGGTCGATTGTGAAATGTACGTATGATGTTGGTGTTGAAATATTTCGTTGTATGATCTGCAACAGCCCGAATTCCTCCGTGACCAGCAAATATTCGTTGTAATGCAATCCTTGCTCCTTCGTTTTGAAATACGACTATTCATGGGCCTGAAAAATTAAAGGTGACGGAACACGGTCAAGACTCGACTTCAGCTTCCTCTGAGAGACTTACACGGTGTGAGAGCCTTGCTTATATAAACACCTGACTGACTCACAACACCATCACCGGATCACACAAGCCTCAAAACACTGCTAACCACCACCGCCAACACTGGCTCAAAAAAAAAAAAGTGTTAGCGTCACTGCCAATCACCTCTAACAGTGCCCACAGTACCACGAGTCACTCACATGGTGCTCATAACATTACCATTGGCTCACACATTTGCCCACATCGCTGACGTCAAAAGCGAACAGTTTTTCCGAAGCTGCATTACCTAAGCCTCTAAGGGAAGGCAAAAAGCTGTGTGAGGAGTCGCCAGACTTGTGAGGACTGTGTGAGTCATTATGAGTGACGCGGGTCAGGTCAGAAGTCGCACCGCCGTGCTCAAAAAACGTTCGTACACCGAAGTCCTCCCAGCTACACTGAGACCGAGGGGGGGGGGGGGAGGGAATCTTTTCCCTTGGGGTTGACTCCGACCCACGAGATGACGAACTGGCAGGACCTCCGTTTAGAAAGGAGTCCTTTGACGACATCATCGGAGGGAAAGAATTAAGTGATACTAGACAGACTCAAAGGAACTCCCGAGATAAAAGTAAAGAGAGTCGAGAGAGACAGAGAGGGGGAAGAATCCGGTTCACTGTATCTGAGAATCGAATTTATTGTTTTCGTGAAAAGAGAGAGAGAGAGAGAGAGAAGAAAAAAATAGTGCTCTGCACTGCACGTGGTTCCTTGCCGCACAGAGGGACTGGCTTTATCAAAAGGCAATCTGAAGAGAATGAATATGCAAATAAATCCATTTTCTTTTTCAGATTTCCACCTGGCTGATACTACCCCCTCCTCCTCCTCCTCCTCCCTCGCCTTCACCACCTCTCTTCGTAAAGATAGCTTTAGGAGAGACTTCCACCTAACCCGTGTTCCTACCTCAACCGCGTGATTCTCTCTTTTTTTTTTTTAAAGTCGGAAGCTCCAGTTAAGTACAAAAGTCCTTTTAGAAGCCAGGGTTTAAATGAAGCATAAAAAAAAAGGTTCTTGCGAGACAAAAGGTTGGAAAGATAAAAATGGATGAAAGGAATTCTCGATTTTTTTTCAAGAGGTCAATGACTTACCTTTTGGAAAAGAAGCGGATCGTGACTATTAAAACCTAGGGTAAAGAGTTCCAAAGCTTAGTGGAGTAGGGAAAGAAGTAGACGTCATAACCACCCATCCTCGAGTTTAGAGATAATAATAAATTACCCTCCCGCCGACTCTTGTCTGAAAGGTACATTTTGGACCAAAATAACCTCCCTGATACACAGCTAAATGCGAACAACTGTACCCCGCAAAATGTTCACTCTAACGAGCTTAAGTTGGAGGAAGACCATATCTGAAGCAGTTCATCGCCAGTGCTTAACTACCATTACTCATCATCTCATGGAGCCGGACGCTAACGACCAGTCTGGATAGGACAAACTCTTACACAGAGCTTAGAATCGACATTACAACCCCGTATCCATGAGACCATTCTTTAAAGCAGTTAAACATGCAAAACCCTTGTTAAACACCTGCTCTAATCATTCACTTTTTTCTTTTTTTTTTTTTTCGTTCTTATGAGCCTTTTTTAATGTTTAGCCTCATCGGTGTAAATCTGTCTTTCCTTTTGCACGTTGCCTCCTTCCGAGTCATTTTCTCTTACTTAATCTCAAGGTCATCCATGTTCAGCCGTCTACCAAACCCCATACGTACACACCTCACCCGCTGACTACCTCACCCACCACACCAGACTCCACCTGACGTTACACAACGCTTCTATATTGGTTCCCACAGCGCCCTCTCTCCTCGCCCGGGCGAAGACAACAACACTTCAAATAATCACACACACACACACACACACACTCGTCCTCCACACAGCCACTCCAGACCATCAGTCGTCTATCTATATCCTGATCGATGCGACACCTGAAGCCTCTCAACAAATACGGCTGGCCATGTATGTGTTCAAAATTGCTTTGGTTTTCACGGCGTAAATCGAATTTCTAATTCGATCCTCCTTAGTCCATTTAGTTTAGTTTCCCGAGGAAATTTACAGACTTAAACACGTACAGTCAAAAGAGCCCATATTTATGTCCCCCATGTTCTACACGGGTGGCCAAAGTTCGGCTTCAAGAAACAACTGAATTAGCGAGAAACTTTTATCCATAAATTTCACGTAATATGGTTTCTAAGATCATTAAAGTACAGCAGAAATGGTTTACGTTCGGTAGTAGGATCACTTGCTACCTACAGTCGTCTGCTCTGTACAGATGCTCGAGTAATGAGATGCAAGTCTCACAATGCTGGACGAGACAACAAGTCAACACCGGGTTCGAATCTATGAACACACAAAAGGGTCGTTCGTATCGTTCGAACCAGCCACTCAGAGTCATCCGCCTTACTCTGTTATTCGGGAACATGGGAATGAGCAGTAGCAACCGATATGCGACGCGGGATTTCAAAATTCTATGCAGTTACGCCACAGACAAATGGCGCTGATAATACCTGAGACTCTATATACGCGTACGTGAAAAGACCTGTGCTTGGTACACACGCCATTGCATGTGACCTATTGCGTTTTCAGCTGGCAGGGACACCGTGCCATTTAAAAGCTTTCTTATTTCCCTCTTGTTTTAGAACACTGGTACTACTACTACTGTTCTATAATGCACAAATTCTTAATATAATTTCATTACAAATGTAATTTTAAGTCATGGCTGATTTCAAACATGTCAAGCGTTTTAATCATCCTTTTCTTTATGCTCAAGCTATGTTTTTTCTTTTTTCAGTAATCAAATGATAGCTGCATTATCAAATCGCCATTGTTGACCATCTTTTAATGGCTTTTTTGTCAAGCTCTGACGGATGACGATAATAGAATTCTCGAAACGTTGCCAAAAGTTTGTTTCTGTCCCTGCTTTGGTGTGATCCTTATACATATATATACAAATATATATATATATATATATATATATATATATATATATATATATATATATATATGAAGAGACAGAGAGAGAGACCCTAACTTATCGACCGGTCTTCAGTTGTCACCAAACCTTATTCTCACACAGTCTCGACCATGTAATACATTCCTCAACTCTCTCCCTCTCCCTCTCTCTTCCTTCTTATATTTTCCCCCTTCTCCTCCGTCTCCCCAAGCTCTCGTCTCTTTTATCTCCGATCACATGAATACTAAAACGGACAATAACTATTACTTTCCCGTTATTTCAAAGGGAGTGGGGCTTCCTCCTCTTTACACAGCACATGTACATCAGCTTGTTAAAACGGATCACTCGCCTGGAAACGCTGCTAATTAGCATCGTTCGGTCAACAAAAAAGGGCGACCTTCAAAGTCCCCGGCACGACTCGTTTATCCGTGACTCGAGGCCTGGTTAGTTACGAGTGATTATGCAATAATTAGCGAAACTTCTCGCTATTTTTCTTTTTAACGAAGTATTCTGTACCGTACAGTGGAGATAAGAATTATTTATGAATTGCTACATTCGTCTATTGTCCTTCCCCTCTCACTGTAACCTTTTCTCATTTGAGAATTAGGTTTACAAATTCACACGAAGCTGTAGTTAGCTTCTAACTAATTATTCTCAAACTTTTCTCTTCTGTCTTTTCATCCCTGTCATGTCTCTTACAAATAAATAGGTTAATTACTAAATAAATGCATTAAAAAGAAGATTTATTTTTACACGTCTTTATAACAGAGTAATACAAGATTTTCAGATTTTGTGTCTGTTCACATCTCCCATTTCCACCCCCTAAACGACGTATTTCTCAAATCTGGTTGCCGTATTACGATACGTAACATCTACTAAAAGAACACTTCACATTTCAGGAAAAAGGTGACCCTTATTACCATTCCGTAAACGCAGAGTTGACCATTTTTACGTCCATTGGTTATGTAAGCTTCTCTTGAAATATACCGAAAATCTCTTTTAGCCACAGAAAAACCTTGAAATTATCACTGTCAAAAAGGACCTCTCTATCTTGTGGTTTTACCTACAAAGTTCCGATCTCTTTTTCACCGTTTGGAAGTTAAGATTACATCATACGTTGGCTAGGGATGATATCTTAAATTCCCGAGATAACAGGACCAAGCGATCGTGAGATAACCTCCTCTCCAAACGACTTAATTCCTCTCGTACCGGGCATCGGCAAAATGTGTGGCGCATTTCTTAAAGCAAGGGGGGGGGGGAAGAGAGAGAGAGAGAGAGAGAGAGAGACAGGTCCGTCGGCAAGCACGATCCGCATTCATTCTCAGGCACGTCACTGTTTTCAAATACAGGGATAATCCCGTTCGCCACACAACCACAGCGCGCGTGGGCTTCACGCGAGCTCAGCTTCCCGCCCATTCAAATTTACCCACTGGCATGGAGCGGAAAATTGATTTTCCTGTAATAACAGCGAATGTTGTGTCTAGGACCAATACTGGCTCGGGGTCAGCCGAGTCGTAATTTCCTCTCTATCCCTCTTTGGTAACGGGTTCGACCCTCGTGTTGTCGTAGTTTTCGTCGATGGCCGTGGTTGGTTCACGCACGGGCCCACCCGGGTTCGAATCCTGGGGCGCGGCAGTCGGCCCACAGGCAACAAAATCTAGTCAACCCTCCTTTCAGGTTGGTCGATCAATGGGTGTCTGTCATAGGCTGTGGTGTGTGTGTGTGTGTGTGTGTTTGTAAATCCCCGACACACTGCCCTTGGGAATTACAATGCTGTACGTCCCTGAACCTCGCTTCCTTCGCCATCAGGAGACACGAGACCCTACTGACGGAGGCGGTTCGCTACTGCAGAGCTTGGGGCCACTCCGCCACGCCCGACCAATCTTTTTCCCCCACCCACAATCCTTACTCCTCCTCCTCCTCCTACTGACGCCGTGCACCGACATCGCGAGCGGTTCATAAACTGTTTATCGCACGACTTTAGAAAAGCGATCTCCTCCCCGACTAGACACTCCTCCACGACATCTCTGAAGGGCGGGAGGAGGTTTTGAGCTGAGGCACTTGACGGTAGAGATGGGAGCGTGAGGACTGCGAGAGAGAGAGAGAGAGAGAGAGAGAGAGAGAGAGAGAGAGAGAAATGTTTTCCCACCACGCAAAAGAAAACGGACCGCGAAACGGCGGGACCAATTGGGAAACGATTGAAAAAGAATAAAAATTACTCTCTTTTTTTTTTCGCTTACAGGACTAACCAACTAAGCTCTCCCGCAAAAACAAAACATCATTTATAAAGAGCACCACTGCTCAATTGCTGGGCTCGGTCCACATATCGGTGCAGTAAACAATGAAAACTATCACTATTTGCATTCCAGTTTAGGGCAGACTTTATCATAGCCTCTCATATTTCGCCAGGAATATACGGCCGGTACACACTAGTTCCAAATATATTTTAAGGACCCAGGTGCACTGCTGAGCACTGTATATATATATATATA
>JAYMFT010076453.1:0-14426 GCA_038088735.1 Panulirus argus
TATATATATATATATATATATATATATATATATATATATATATATATATATATATATATATATCGTAACCTGAGCCGAGCCAGGTACCGATTTTATCGACCAACCACTAGGGGTGGATGAACGGCTGGGTTGACTGTGAACCGACTGCCACAACCAGGATTCGATCCTATGCGCTCGTGCCTGGGCGGCCCACGAATGCGTCACGGTCAGGAACGCTAACCGCTACACCACGTTTCAGTATATCTTCTGTCTGCATGACATCACACCTTCCTCCTTCACGGCCTTCGACAGTAGAAATGAAAACATTAGCCTTGTTAAACCGTGGCGTAAACGTAGCCTTCATTTCGCACTGCAGGTATTGTTTATTCATCCTTGGTGTAATATAAGTACAGCAGGTCTTTGCTGGTGCTTCAGGTGTTGTCCTTTCTAAAGGTCACTTCAGCACAGGCTTCACAGCAGTGTCTGAAGTATATCTTAGTAGATGTACCGGTACGCCTGTTTGGTGTTATGCAAATAGTAGGTTAACAGTAGGGTATCAGAATTAGATGTTAGCCAAGCGTCCCGTACCCTACACGGCATGCGTTTTAAGGCGTTTCGCTGAAGGACTTCACTCAATACTTGACACGCACACTACACGTGGTTTATGATCGATAGCTTTCACACAAATATGTGCCTGCAGATCAGATCTTAGCAAGTCCTTTATCATTCTTCTGCTGGTAAAGTTCCTAACCTTCCATGGTAGCACCATAACAACCTCCTACGATAGCACCTTAACCTCACAGGGTAGCACCATTAAATTCCTATGGTAGCACCAGAATATCCAGTGTTACAGCAGCATCTTAAACTTACATGGTAGCACTATTAAATTCTCATGGTAGCGCCATAATATCCCATGGTTACATCTTAACCTCACATGGCAGCACCGTTAAACTTCCATGCCAGCACCGTAAACTTCCATGGTAGCGTCATAACCAACAGCGCCTAAGCATGCCTTTATCCAGGCTTCGAAACGTATGATGAAGGAACCGTAGCGATTCCTCCGAAGTATATATGTCTACTTCCCGCCTGTGGCTTGTCACATCTACTCCAACTTCATACGCACGCCTTAGCACTAACGAGAAAGCATGGCTGACAGGAATCAGCATGCTAAAGGCCTCCCATAACGAGGAATTAGTCTAATTCCTCGTTATGCGTCTAATTACTCGCTATGCGAGACCTTTGGAAAGTTGATTATTATCATTAGACAGACAGACAGACAGACAGACACAGAGCTCCGATCTGCGACGCAGACAGTCACAGCTCAGATCTGAGGCGAAGGAGAAAGCTTGTTGAAAGTGAGAGGACACTCAAAATGTGTCTTAGCGATTTGACGTTCACTTGATATTTCAGTGTCGAGAGTGTTGTGAGAATTTGATAGCACATATGGTGTCTGTGCAGATCGTAAGGTAGGATGACCGTGTTATTTTGTCAGTTGCGTTAGATGACAAGAGTTATTATGTTCTGTTGTAACTGATCACACTGGCTTACCGATTTGTCTTCCTTGATAGATATACGTATATACGTATTTCAATTGACCTTAATTTTGTGTAGAAAGAGTAAGACAGCTAAACATTATTATACGTTATGCATCATACATCAGTATGAAGCGTATATTGCAAATAATAGAAGAAGAAACTCAGAGGAATTCTATTCGTGTGTTAGAAGCAATACTCATTTCCCACACAATTGGTTCATTGATTACGGAAAACGTTAATTTACTTGAAGACAATAAGCCATAGCAACATCTCAAATTTCGAATCCAAGTGTCGCCATCTTGAATGTTGAGTACATTTTTGGTAACAGCATTCGTAAAGAGACATACAGAATGGAGAGAGCAGATCGGCGAACAGCCAAGATGATTCCCCGACCGAGAAACAAATCCCGTGTGAGCCGATTAGACGACTGGAACTCATTTAGCTAGAAAAGAGAAGATTAAGAGGTAATTTTGTTACGGGGTTCAACACGATCAAAGGCTTGGATGATATCGATCTAAACAGTTATTTAAGGCTAGGTTTGTCTGATTTCACTCGCAGTGCATAAGATTGGGGCAAGTGTTATACTGCGAAATGAGGCGAAGGCCTTTCTCTTCAACAAGATTGTCAACATATAATGACGTACCAAGTGGAGTAGTTTAAGCAGGTTATTCTCTTTAAACAGTACGTATTTTTTTTTCTTCCTCTTACCATATTCGTCCCTAAGTTTCAGATCTCTTCCACAATCACGAACAGTCTCGAATGGACCCAACGGTATATTTCTATTTCACTCCTTTTATATTCCTTTGTATTCTTTCTTGTGAAATTCTGTGAGGTGCGATCTCTTAGGAAATCTTTTCGTAAGAATGGGATATTGTCCTGGCTGTGAGGATTTTCTGGTTTAACTGCAAAAATCGGTGAAATTATTGTGCACTTTTGCCCAACCCGTAGGTGGAGGAGCTCAAAAATGATAAGAGTTCAGAAAACATCCAAGAATTGGGGATGCATCTGACTCGCAGTTATTCCTCAGTATCTCGGCAAGATTCTTGTTATAAATAGTAATATGACGCCATTATGGTGTCTTATCTTTATCCGGAGAGATGTAACCATCTTGTGCTACAAGTTCTGTGACGAGGGAGAGCAAAATTTGAAGATTTTCTATCCGTTAACTTGGCTGTGCAAGTGTGATGTAGCATAAATGCTTGTTGGAATGATATTGGCAATTTTTTTTTTTCTTTTTTTTTCTTTTTTTTTTTGCAGACAGGGTACTGACTAAGGGTGTGTCGAACGTCAGAAGTGTTGATCAAATTCTGTAGTTTTAGAATCGAACAAGCCTTTAGGTAGGTAAAAGAGAGCAAAAGATAGTAGTAGGTAGATAAAAAAGAAAAAACGCGGTTTAAGGAAAAAAAATGAATGAGATGAAAAAGTGTTTAGGGGATGTAAAGCATAACTTTGAAGAAAAGAGCAAGGAAAGGATAACAGGAAATATTAGACAGAGAGACTGAAAAGAAGAGCAGACGAAAGGGGAATGCAGATATAATAGACGTAGAAATAAGGAAAAGAAGGATATAGTAAGAAGACAGAATTATCCGGAAGAGAGAAAGGGGAAAAGTTTTAGCCAAAGCTCATGATTATCCCGTTCCGGCTTTGGTATCAAACCATCCTGTATACACTCAGGCGCACCATACGGCTCTCCACTTCACAACTCAAGAAGTCCATAGAGACATGAAGAAAAAAGTATTGATAATCGGTCCTCGACTGTCAGTAGCAGTGAACAAACACTGCCAAGAATCCATCCATATATCTACACCTAAAGAACGCCAACTGATTCTGACGTGGGCTTCGTCTTCCTCAGGAGGGCTTCACACCTGTTGGTCCGGGAGGCCTCTAAAGTCCCGGTCTGTAAACATTCCTAGGAGGTGAGGCGTGAGGTGTGTGGAGCAGTAGCCTCCCCTCACCAGCCTCGAGGTATTTACGACTTGGGGTCCCGGTAATTCTGAGTTTAATTTCTTTTGCGTGTGGCATCCATTATCGCAAGAAAATGTTCCACGGATTAGAGATGAATAGCTGGAGTAATCTAAATAGATTAAACAAAGTATTTAAAGATTTTTTATTTCCTTGTAGTATACTGATGTTAGCTACTTCTTTTTCATCTGCTTAACCCGAAAAAATAGAATGGTTCTTTCTCACTGTTTTCTTTGTTGAGTAATTTAAGAACAAAAGCGGAAAGGAATAGAGGAAGAAGAATGGAGATGTAACGAGAAAAGTAACAAAAATATTATCAGCTTGAATAAGAACCAGTAAAAGAAGAGAGACGAAGAAACTGATAAACAACTGAAAGAAAACGAAGTAGAGGTAAAATGTGAAAATAGACAAGAAAAGAGTAAAGCAAACGATAAGAACAAAAATTAGAAGAAGCGAACTCGTCCACGTTCAGTTCAACATGATAAACATTTCAGCTGCGTGGGTTTATGAGCATTTACCTTTATATGCAGCATTTGGTATCATTAGAAATACAACCACGTCAGAATCTGTTGGCGTTCTTGAGTGTGAAGCGCTCCTGAAGAACACGAGGCCCACGTAAGAATCTGGTGGCATTACTCAAGTAGTGCGATGCAATAATATACTCGACATACCTCATACAAAGCCAGGGTATGTTTCAACATCCTTTCTCATGCTTCCCTTTAGAGAAGAGTCATGTCTTGCTATCCTCCAGCTCATTGCTAACTTCGCCAGCCACTCATCCTGTTTGTAAATCAAGAATAGTTTTCATCCTTTTGGCCTCCAGTTTAGGGTTAGGAAGACTTTTCACCCCATGGCCTTAAGTTCGACAGTCGACTCCACGACACCTGAATATAAGAGGACCTGACCAGATGCTGGCTTGGTCACCTCAACACGTCAGTCTCAATGAAGTAGTTACGTTTAATGTCTAGGCTTTAGCAACCCCACTATTAGCACAGCTTGGCTACCGCAACACTCATATTTCGCTCTTTGAGTCCATTTAACACGCTAAACATAGCAGTACAGCCTTGAGGACCAAGGCCAGACCCGTCGTGCTGAAAGATCGTAGTGCTGTTGTTCAAGGATCGAACCATCGACTTCAAAGGTCTAAGCCATTTGACAGGTAACACAAGCCCTCCCATTCAAGATTTGGTACACTCATCTCTTCTGAATTTCTAATCTTCAACTTGCACTTGTGAAGATTCGCCTGGTCCAAGCCTGGCATGAGATCTTGTCAATCACAGCCCGGTTCCTGTGTATGCCATGACTGGCATATGCCTCCTGTGTGTGTGCCTCAAAAGTGTATGGGTGCATGTAAATGGGTGTCTGTTATGTGAATCGTACCTTCTTCATCCTATCCACCAACTACGGATGTACATTATATATCTGCGTTTACGATGTCTGTAGACGCACTCAGAGGATGCCATAGCGAGGGGCGTACGGGAGCAAAACAGCTTCGTTGATGACGAACACATGTGGTTCTTGTGTTTATCTTTCTACCCGAGAGTTTGGTCGGGTGGCGAGGAGCCCGGAGTTCGAGAGGGGGATGTTTTGTTGGTGTTGGACCTTGTGGCGCACTTCAGGAGCTGGAGTGCTCGTCTTGAGGACTAAAGTTTGATGCTGATGCCGGGAGTGGTTGGTGTTACACTTTATGGATGGATCGTAAGGCCAGGAATACCTGCGTCTGAATGTATCTGGTGTAAAGAGCGACGTTTCACTTGTTGGAAATATACGTAGCTCTTTCGGCCTAAGGCTGCTCTACTTACAGAATTAAAGATATGTAGACTCCTTTGGTGTGAGAAATTCTTTGACGAGACTGTACTCCCAGTGATACAGCCGCTCCATAGATAATTATTTTCGCGATGTAACCGGACTCCGCCTCTATAAGCCATGTTAACCGACTTCCGCAACTGGGATTCGAACCTATGCACTCGAGTCCGGACGAATAGGATCGAAACATTTAGATAAAGAATTAGTTTTCCATAGAGTTTCGTCTGGTCCCGTTCATCACCGTCCTAACGTAAGATCCCAACACCAGCACACCACATCATGTAGAACCCACACAGTAAGGCACACGTTGTGTTTGCCAGGTCTCTTGTGTAAGTTCGGGTTTTATCCCAAGCTTTTGGTACACGGGTCACGGGGCGTGAGGCGTCGGCAATGATGTTACCCTTATGAGCAAGCTAGTTTTTATTGCGCGAAGATAGTCTTCTCTTTCTTCTCTCTCTCTCTCTCTCTCTCTCTCTCTCTCTCTCTCGCATTTTTCTGCCTATGATTGTTGTAATTACCTGTTTGTACAGGTCTACTCTCTTGTAATTACCTATTTGTACAGCAGGGGAAGAGAGTTTTACACTCATGGATCTCCATCTCTTGAATATTTTCTTTCGTAATTTTTTTTTTATTTGTACGTTATTTCTTTATTTACCATACATTCATTCATTTTAAGTCATTCATCCACCACTCTTATACTATAAGTCCTTTATTACATATTTCTTTCATCTCTTGCTCAACTTCATGTTATGTACAGTGGTTGTTCTTGTTTACTGTGTACTTCATTAATCTGTTTTACAGAACTATAAGATTGCGATCAGGTCACCCTTTACTCCTTTTACTTCCGAGTTAGACATATTTGAGGTCTCTAGTCTTTCCTTCTCTTTGACTCAGCTTCTCTTGATTATGATGATATCTTCCTTGCTCTCCTCTGGACCTTCTCTATTAGCTCCTTTTGCTTCTTTAGGTATGGTGACCAAACTTGAGAGGAGTATTCTAGCTTTGGCCTTTTGTATGACGTGCACAACTTGCTAAATATTTTCTCATCCATTAACTTGAAATCATTTTTAATATATGCCAGCAGACTGTTGATCTTACCTATTATCCTAAGACTGTACCCTGGCAACAGTTTAGGAAAGATAACGACCCCTAAGTCACTCACACACAAGTTTCTGCCGCTTATATCTTACTAGATAATAACCATGTCGAGGTCTTCCTTAGCTGTGAATTTCACTAACCATGGTTAGATCAAATTTGGAGTCTACCGAGGTCCCCTTGTAAGCTGATGCAATCCTCATCAATTTTCATCTCCCTCATGAACACTGCATCATGTCTGTGTTTGTAAATAAATAGATAGGTAAATGAATACATTAATCGATAAATAATGGTTTATTAAATATAGACAGTCTTCTGGCTGAAATTAAACAGATGAGGTATTACAGATATTACAGGACTGGGAAGCCAAGAGTTTAAGATTAGGGTGAGCTAAATATTTCCACGCTCTGGATAAGCACACGGCTGAGGTACATTTAGATAGCCAGGATGGCAGATATACAGCGATGTTTACAGGGTCCACTTAATGTTTTATACATTACGCGCTTGTTTGAAAATTAAGTGATGAATAGGTACAGCAGTATAGCATTTGACTTACCAATTAAGTGATGAATAGGTACAGTAATATAGCAGTTGACTTACTATATAGCCTAGCAAACAGGAAACTGAGCTGTTCACTTGCATAGCCATGCACTTGTTCATGGACTGTCGATGAAGTTTGTGTGTGTGTGTGTGTGTGTGTGTGTGTGTGTGTGCGATTACTATTTGTGTGTTGCAGGATGAGACTTTTACACTTGTGCCGCCCTGTCTCTTAACTTTATATATATATATATATATATATATATCCCTCTTTGTAATTCTCTGTTTATACTGTAAGGAAAGGGAGTTTTACATTCGTGAGGCCCCATCTCTCTGTATGCATGTGTGTATGTGTGTGTGTGTCCTGTGCTCAGTTTACATTTCATCGGAAAAGTTTCTCGCACAGACGAGTAAATATTCTCATCCATTGAAATCACAGTAACATATACCAATAAATAGAAAACGAAACACCAATTAAGCAACTTTTTCGCAGTAATTTTTCGAAGTTTGGCGCGTGGTTCGCTGTTCACCACCGGAACGATGAACATTAATCTGATATTTGATTACCTTTTCAGAAGGAATCAATAGTTCGTCGACACTATGCAACTAAAATATAATAAAGCAAAGGGTATTGTCGTTACTGCATATCTCCTTTATGTACTCATAAAGAGTGTCATATTTATGAGATAGCTCCCCGTAATGAGAACCATGGCTCATGTCCCCTGGATATATATATATATATATATATATATATATATATATATATATATATATATATATATTCAACTTACCCTTTTTTGAAATACTTGTGTCAATAACGTTTTCAGCAAAGTAAGCTTTATCATGTCAATCTGTATTTTCCAGCGATTCTTTCTAGCAAACGACACGTCCCTGATGTGAATAGATTACCTCGCTCTAGTAACCTTTTCATCAAACAAAGAGCATCAAGCGAGATCAACACTTTTGTTTGCTCAGCGTCCGCGTCCTTTGTCAGCGTCTCGTAACCAAACACCTGGGACCAGGAGGGGGTTTTGTCTGGCCCCGACATGACCGCAAGGCACGTACACTGCCCCGTGACGCGTAGGGAGCCCGAGTCAACAAACCTAGTGCCAAATGGAGCGAGGGAAGGCTCTCTTCACTCCCTCTTCATAGCATGGTGCGAAATGCCTTGGAATGTCTCCACGAGAATGAAGTGTGAACCGTAAAGGAAGGGCAAGAGAAATAGTACAGTCCGAACCCGAGAGGAAATATTGGACGGTTGTGCAGAATTCCGTCGCAGTCTGTGGATGTGATCCACCCCCCCCCTCCTCCTCCCCCACCAAGGACGTTGACAACATAAGGTGCATATAATGTAAACACATACCCAAAAGAGAGAGAGAAAGGATATTTACTTTTCTAATCCAGGAGTGGATGTTCTCCTTAACTGAATAATCTCGCGGCACTTGACAGATGCTCCTGGTAATATTGTACAGGGGTACCTAGCGACAGCGTTTGGATCCCGATTCCCCAATGAAGGAATAAGGTACTGAAAACTGAAACTGAACTGAGTAACAAGAGGGATGGTACCTCGTAATCTCATAGATATCACTGAACACAGCAGCGTCGTCTATATTGTTCGTACTTTGTCTTAGATGAAAATGAATTGCTTATTACGGTCTCCCCATATTTTTAAACATGACTCCGATCCGCTACCATTTATTTTTTTCATGGTTATTTTTTTTTCTGCTAACGAATAATCTCATCCCATTTAAGAAGGAGAAGATAGGAAGTGAAATTACGAACGCAGTATCATCGTTTGTCTGATCCTCGACCGGCATATAGCCAATTGGTACATGTCTATAGTTATCTCTAGTTGAGTAACACATAGTGTTCCGATAATGTATCTTATAGAGAATGAATTTAAGTCTATAATGCTACTGTGAGATATTAGATATTTGAAATTTTTTGTTAAAGCTGAGAGAAAAATCTAGCGGTATTTTTACGGCGTTTTCTAGCTTTTTTTTTTTTCTTACCTCCGCCGGCAAAAATGTGTGTACGAAACAGAGGTCGTCATTTTTTTTTTCTAGGTACGAGATAGAGATTATTTCTAATACCAGAGCGGAATATTGGGTATTAGGACTTGCCCAAGGTATTGCGGGGACTTAGCTGGGATTATGTGAGTTTTGTACGTCAGGACCTTGGTGGCTGAAGCCCTCTGTTAGGGCGTGTAGTCCATGTTGTAGTTGTTGCTCGTATATGCGACAGGCCTTCGCCTAGCACGGGCCATTGTCTCCTGACGGTCTCTTCTCTCGTAGGGGGGAGTGTAGACAATAAAATCATTCTCGCCGCTGGATCTTTGTTGTTTTTGAACGCGAATAAACTTGTAAATTTGCAGATTTTTTTCACTTTAAATCTAAGCTGTATAGGTAGATGAATTAGTGCTTTAGATCAAAACGCTGTACATGAGAAACGCATCATCAGGTATCTATAACTGACTGCTTCCTGTACCTACACTAATTACTTCTTAACTGTAGTTACCTGATGCTCTCGCTAACCATGTCCTGAGAGCACTGAAACTGAAGGGAGTGACCAGTAGGCGGTGATGTTTTTGCTCACGTGTATCATTATTCTGTATAGACTTTCACGATCTTTATTACTTTTCTCACGACATCCGTGGATGGGTGAACCACTGGGGATCATCCCTCTTCACCTTCACTACCGCTGTACCCTGGCAGGTAACGGTGTGTGCCATCAGTGGGTGGACTCCCTAAGGTCCGTCCTGCATCCTCATCACCACCGCTCCTGCTGTACATCAAGCCCCCGGGACCAGTTTGCCTGTCTGTACTCTCCCTTGATGACCTCCCATCATGGCCTGGTAGAAGGAATCTGCCAGAGGCCAAACCTCTTGGGAAAATGAAAACGCGGAGCCGACCTGCACGTTAATGGAAAACTGTTTTGATATTGTTGGTGCTTGAGCCTACAATACAGTAATATTTTAAATCATATCTTGATAGTGATAAAAGTAGGGCATTTCTCGTGAGGTCTAGTGAAATTCAACTCTGTTGATTTATGCAGAGACTTTCGTTAGTGGATGGCGAACCGAGAACACACCAGCAGATCCTTATATTATAAAGACCAGAACCACATCTTGACGATGTTTACCACTACGTCTGTGGCACTTCATTTGAAACTGTTCCTTCATCTTGGTGGAATTCAAACCATTAGATAATTCCTCGATAACTGGAATGTTTTAGTAACACAAATACTGCAGTTATCAACCATATGTTTTGAACTTATGTGGTTTTGTACAAATATTTACTTTCATCGTATGAAACCATTTTAGTTTCTTGAATTCACATCCTGAAAATGTAACATATTCTAAAACTTTGAGAACAGATGTGTCGCTTTCTCTCAGTTCCGTAGTTTGGTACGTTTTATAACGTTTCCTTTCACGGGTGTGTCTGAGGCACCATGACAACAAGATAACTGCTGAACGTGATTTTTTTTTTTTTTCCGATTGCTATCTGCAAACCAAAATAGATAAGGAATTACAACTTTGGACTGTTTGTACAGTTCTCTCTTGTCTTTCCCCATACATGAATAAGGCAGGTATTGCCGGATTCAGCTCGCTCGAGGTTACGCCGCGAGTGAAAAGTCGCCTTTGTCGAGGCTGTATCATTCGGAGTACAGTGTCCTCAAAGAACTTCTTTCTTCAGAGGAGTCTGCATTTCCCTGCTTCTGGAAGCAACGCAGCCTTGGACCGCAGTAAGCTTTTAGAAAGGTCCTGCATGACACCAGGATTTTTTCACAGTTGTTGGTCTCAGGGTAATTATAAGATATGGCTATGGTTGAAATAAAGACCTTGGCCGTAATTTTTCAGGGACCGGCATTCCTGTTCAAGCTGGAGATCTCTCATGAAATCATCCATATTGGACATCTTTGTCTCAGGAACATAAAGAGTCCTCAGCAGTCAAGGAACATTTCACATGCTGGTGACGTCCCCTTCTGCACACTCTGTCACAATTATGGACGGACATCCATGAT
This sequence comes from Panulirus argus, assembly GCA_038088735.1. Taxonomy (NCBI): domain Eukaryota; kingdom Metazoa; phylum Arthropoda; class Malacostraca; order Decapoda; family Palinuridae; genus Panulirus; species Panulirus argus. Next base: position 10,938 of record JAYMFT010076453.1, read on the forward strand.
GACACAGGGGCGTGGTAAACCGCGATATTAATAGTTACGGCGGGCAGCTCGGACGCGAAATGTGAATGACTTGTTACCGAGGCCAGATGTCGCAATGGGGTTTACTGACGCGGAGGGGCATTTAAGGAGCGGGGTGTCAGGTGGTAAGGCAGAGGTGGGTATTGTGCAAGCAGGCTGTTGCACCACACTGGCCGGGCCAACCATGTTAGTCCAGTTTAGCTCAGGCTAGACCGGGTCATCCCAGGTCAGGGCAGGTCCGCCTAAGTTGAGCCAGGTCAACCCAGGCGAGGCAAGGTCCTCCCAGGTAAGGCCTGTTCAAAACCGGATCGAAATCGGTTTTCCTTTGATTAGGGCTTGGATGATGTTGGTACTGAATCATGCTTGATTCACATTGCTGTTATATGCGAGGCCTGGTTATAAAATTCTTACTAATGTATTATTCTCTCTCCAAAGTACTGTCATTCATTAGGGCTTGAAGATTTGTTACTGAGGAATTATGCTTTGTTCACGATAAAAAAGAGAGACTGTTACTAATATAATATGCTTTGTTCACTGCAACATTGTTCTCTGGGGCTCAAAAAAAATTGCGAATAAATTATACTTTGTTAACAGTACTGTTGTTACTAATGAGGGCTCAAAAAGTTTTACAGATGATTTATGCTTCTTTCACAGGACTGTTATTTATGAGGGCTTATTTTTTTTTCTTTTTTTTACTAATGATTTATGCTCTGATCACTTATGAATTAAGCTGTGTTTATAATGCTGTTAAGTATGTCCGCTCAAGAATTAGTTACCAATTGATTATACCCTGATGTAATATAATTGTTTGTGATAGGTCTCAGAAATTAAAAAAGTAGGGGTAATCAATCAAAATTTTGTTTGTTATACTATGTTCAGATCGTAAAAGTCCAGCCGGAGGTTGAATGAGATCGGATGTTTGAATATCTTGATAGACAGCCGTTTGTTGGTTGGTTGCTAACTGCGTTTGCTGCAATCAAGGTTCTTGATAATTATGTGTGAAAATGTTTTTATCATGCAGGAAACGTGTGTATTTTATTTCTTTTATATTTGCAACTGCATTACTGAGAGCTTTGTGTATCATTTCTTATAACTTGAATTTGTTCAACATCCTGCTATTGGAGTGGTGCCAAATGCGGTCTGGGAGTAAAAGTAAAACGGGACGGATGGGTACCCAACCCTCTTCTGTAGGCCGATGCTCTCACGTTGGTGGCGTAAAACTAGATTTATGAACGTATTGAACTCTGCCGTCTGAACCCGTTATGCCTCCCAGAAAGACAGGGTTTTTGCTTTTGCATGTAATTACTTTTTTTTTTTAATCTGATTCTCGCTTCCAACGTTGTACAGATCACGTTCATTAGCGATACTATCCTGTAGTTTATTGCATTTCCTTCCCGACATTTGTACTCTTCCATCAGTTTTTGAACAACATTCCAGATGGCATATCACGTATTTGTACATGGTCCTTGTGTACTTATTCACCGTATGTCACTGGTCATAATGTTTTCCGTAGTTTCTTCCTCATCCCATCTCGTTAGTAATGTGTCCTCCCCCACACAGTAAATTTCACACGGTAGATTTACTTTCGAACTTTGCATACCGCACCTCGCATACTCCCCTCTCCTGCTCTCGTGAGGATGTCCTTTGAAATCATCAGTCTGATTTTTAGTTCTTTAAGCGATCATTTGTATTTGATAATTTTATAGAAGTGTCGGATTCTCTTACTCCTTTCGACTAGGAATTTTATTTAAGAAGTTCCTGTTCCTCTTTCCTTATCCTTCTATATTCATTTTCTAGTGTTTGTTATGTCTGCATGTTGTCTTCGGCTCTTTGACTAATTTTGTATACATGTGGGTCCGACCCCGAGCTATCCCGTGTTTTATTCATGGTCGGTAACGCTGACCACCACGCCTTGGAAGCCCGTGTGTGTGTGTGTGTGTGTGTGTGTGTGTGTGTGTGTGTGTGTGTCTGTCTGTCTGTCTGTCTGTCTGAGTCCGTGTGTCTGTGTCTATATGTATAATTACTTACTTGTAATTATCAATTTGTACTATACAGGGAAGGAACTGAAGATATACATAAGGTTTTAACATCTATGGAGTGGCACTAACCAGAGGCCAACACACCGTGACTCGCTCCCTCATAAATAACCAGACTCAAGCCAGCCAGTCACTGTGGGTGAGCAAAAACCTGCCGACAGCACCGTGTTACAGTTTGTTACGGTGTGGTGTAGGGCAGCCAGAAGACAGGTCACAAACTGTCACCTGTCACCCCGCATGTCATCCCGTTGGCACGCGGTCTTGTCATGGCATGTCACACGCTTATCCGTCTACTTATTCATGTTGTGTGGGATGTTGCTGAGCGGCTCTACACACACACACACACACACGCACAGGGGTATTCCTGGGTAGTAGTTTGCGACACTGAACATCATTCATGTGCGGGTCCGCCCGCATTCGAATCATGGGCGCAGCAATCGTCCCACAGCCAACTCAGCCGTTCGAACTAGTCTTGAGGCTGGTCGATAAGCCGGTACATGATTGCCAAATACCCAATTTATCGTTTTTATATGCCATTCTTAAAATCTCCTTTTTCCATTTCTTATTCCTTTCCTGTCTTATTTTTTTTTTAATCCTCTCTCCCTGTTTTACCTCGTCTTTCACTTCGTCTTGTTTCCTTCCGCTCCTCCGTGCTGCTCCGGTTCTCCTTTTTTTTCTCTTCAGTTTATTTATCTTTCATCTTTTCGTGATCATCTCTCCATATTTGCCTCTTCTCTCTTCCCTATCTCCTCCTCCTCCTCCTCCTCCATCTCCTTTTCCTCTTCCTCTTTCGCAGCATCTTTGTTTAGAACGTCTTTTCAGACCATGACTTATGATGTAGCGAGCATTATCCAACACCATGAATCACGATTGCCCGACTCCCGGGTATGAGGGCATAGCCTTTGACCTGACCCTTGGGTATGAGAGCCTTACCTTTTAACCTGACCCTTACGATCCAGGTCACCGATGACGTCGTCGTACCCACCAAGGGTCGTACCCTTGTGCTCAAGACTCGTATCGTCGTGCTCGAGGGTCGTACCGTCCCGCTCAAGGGGTGAACCACAATGGTCTGGCAATACAGCGGTCTCTCTCTCTCTCACATATCACACTCCCTCTGTCCACTTAAAACTCGTAGATGTGTTTTAGCTGTTCTAAAATGTCACCAGCTTTTAACCGTTTAACTCTGTCGATATATCTCCATTTTTTTTCTTTTTAAACTTTTTATCGATACGTTTGAATTAGCTTTTGTGGTTATGAGCATCATAAAATGATTTTTTTTCATTACCTTCTTCCTGGTAATTAGCGATTGAATTTGGAATTTTATATCGTCAAAGTTGAACCATTATCATTCACTGAAAAAAAATCTATTTAATATTATGTAAGTAATGACAAATTAGTTTTGGCTTTTTGTACATCAGGAACACTTGTATTTTGA
>JAYMFT010076463.1:0-14426 GCA_038088735.1 Panulirus argus
TATATATATATTCATATATGTATACCGCTTCCATTGTTTATGGGAATAGATCTTTAAGAATTTGTATGCCAACAGCGACATATAACAAGCACGGTAGTATCATCGCGCTTGTCGAAATGAGCTTATTAAATCTGTCTTCATAATTATTGAGTTTATATGCATATGTGATCAGTTAGCGGGAAAATTATCTGGAGTCATCTTGTAAAAGGAAAGGTTAAGTTGTTTACTTCAAGAGTAAAATGTATATTCTGTTTTGTCAATAGGCTGGCCCAAAACATGAGATTGCAATTCAGTTATGCTAAAGATAACAGAGAAGTCATGTAAAGATATATATTTCATGAACATAATGGCCTAAACACGGAAATGGAATCTAGTCATGCGTAAAAAGCTCGTCGTATTTAAAGAATATACCTGAACGTACTAAGTGCTCGGTGAAAGCGTATAAGAATATTTTTACTTTTTCTCGAGAAATTTCTGGGAAGATGAATCGAAGAAAAGAAATAAATCTTATTCTCGGCACAGATAAAACCTTCAGGAAATTGGTTTGTTTGATATTATCCAGAAGATTCGTTGAACAACAGCTGGCTTATAGTATTTTATGATGTGCTGTTGCCATAAGTATACAGTTGCTTACGCTATAGAATGTTTATAACGAGCTTATGAAGTGGAGAACTCATTCCCAGAGATGATGCTTATAGTTTGACACTATATTACCGTCGGCCGCCAGTATGTTATGATGACTCAGTTATACATTATTAGATATCATTGGCTCAGGGCTGTGAATCCTCACGACGGTAAGACCCTGGAGTATAATGGCCTGGCCTTTGACTTGAAGGCCAGGCCAGCGTACCGTTTTATTCACGAGGTTGAGATGTTCCTGTAAATAGACGTGTCATGTTGATGTTTACTGTAACTTTTCCGAACCCTTTTGGCCCATAGTGAGTGAGCGCCGCCTTCGACCTCTTCTGCCGGGCTCATGGGGTATATTTAGTGCAATGGTTGTTCTGGATACTGAGGATTTTGTGTATCAAGGCTCTACTAGGTGTGATGACTTGGCATATGGATATTATGGACGTTGTGAGTGCAAAGGCCCTGCTGGGTGAGATGAATGTGTGTGTGTGTGTGTGTGTGTGTGTGTGTGTGTGTACAAAGGTTCTACTGTGCGTGAGGGGTACTATGTGTGTAAAGGCTAAAGTGGATGTAAGATGTATAGTGGGCACTATGTTATCTTCTCGTTTTTCTGTGTGTGTACGTACGGGGAGGAAACTTCTGTGGAGCCTTAACTCTTATCCCACCACTTCTACTCTGCAGGTTTATCTAAACCGTACAGTGGTACTCACGTTTACTTGCCCTTCACGTGTCCACAGCCCTGTTTCTGATGATATGCTTCCTCACGTTCCTCCGTGAGCTTCTGTTGTCTGACTTCCATTTACGCTCTCTTGTTCTACATTCTCTTGAAACTTCAAGGAACTGTTCTTCTATGTTAAACTCGTTATGGATTTCTATGAATTTACATGCAGTTGGCTTGTGTCCTACTAGCCCTCCTCTCTGCCAAGGTGGGAAGATCGACGCCAACTCTGTTCCCATTATGGTTCATTCCAGTCGGGTGTGGTGTTATTTTTCGGTGCCTTCCATTAGACCTTTTCTAAATGTTCATTGTGATTCTTTATGTGAGGTGACCATAGTCTCACGGTGCATTGCAGCTGAGGTCGAGTATACGACTTGTGTAACAGTCTGAATATTTTGGTGTCAATACGTTTGAGGGCAGTATTGATCACAATCACAATCCTCTTAGGATGTTCTGCTGACAAGGTCTGCATGATGTCATTTTTTCAGAGTCCTTTCAAGATACCTCTCTTGCCATTTGTTTACCCCAACACTGTGCTCAGCCCTTTCGTTTGTTCAAATCACTTTTCATTTCATGGCTTTACGTATACAGGGTTTAATTTCACCGGCCATTTTGTCAAGATTTGCAGCGTCTTGCCTTAGAATCTCTGCAGTACTTTGCTGTTTCATTAACTTTGCGTATTTTTTCTTCCCTAACATCTTAAGCAAATATTCAGATAAATTTTCACTTCATTTGGTAAGTTATTTACAAAGATCAGATATAGTAGCAGCTGCGGCACTGAGTCCTGAGGAACCCTGCTTTTCGCTCCCGCCTTCCTTATCAAGGCAGCGCTGACATTTTCTCAATGTTTCCTACGATTTAGGTAGCTGCCACTCCATCTGAGTAGCCTTCCTCTGACCTCAGCTTGGTTGTTTAACTTCCTTAACTACCGTCAGTGGTAGACAGTGTCGAAAGGCCACTTGACACTTATTATGGTTGTAGAGCTGTTTCATCAGTCCCTTATAATGTCTTGCTTTTTCTCATTCTCTCGAGTCCTAAATTCAAGCTCCTCTTCATTCCAACCCATCCTACAGTATTTGTATACGTGATCTTTAGCATAGAAACTCTTCACCTTTGCTGGTTGCCTCGGTTTCACTGCACCAGAGTTCATCCTTGAGTATTTTTGTGCCCGATGCTGTGTTTGTGAATTTTTCCATCTCCTCCCTTGTTCTGTCCTTTTGTACATCTTTCTGAATTTCTTTCCATCTGAGGGTCTGTGCCTCAAGATTTCGTCACTTTTTATCTTATTTTTTTTCTGTGACCATCATGGCACGGGCGCAAAAACATGCCCTGGTCAAGGCGAGAACAGATGAAAGGAAAAAGAGAATGATAATGTAGCAGGTATTTGCAGAACCCAATTCTTAAAGGCAGAAAGGTTAAGGAATAGCGAAAAAACAAATTGGAAGAGAAGACAATCGGTTTGGCTGTTGAAGTATCATAAAGGTCAATCCTCGATTGGCTAGTCTCCACACAGAAACTGTGGGAAGCAACAGTCAGACACGTGCCTCGGGTCTAATCCTTGATGGCAGTCACCTCACAATAACAGTGATCAGAATGTCTGTTGAAGAGATGGGGGAATGCAGAAACAACACGGCGAACTGAACGGCATGACTGTAGAGAGATGATGCCAGGAGAATTAATGAAACAAGGTTTTTGATTCCACTCTTGCAATTAGAGAAGGAACCACCCCTGACATGTGAACGGTACTCCATCCTAGGGCGAATAACATCCCTGCATATATGAAATAGTTATTCACGAGAAAAATGATTACGGCATCTGTACGACATCCCCAGCTTTTGGGATACAAACTTTGTAATGTTGATAATGAGGGCCTCCAGAATAGAGTGCAGGATATGGTTAAGGCTAAAATGTTGAATTGTGGTGTTTTGAAACTAAATAAAGAAAATTGCGCTTTGTTGATTTTGAGCTGAACCAAGTTACTGCTACCCCATTCGAAAGCGGTCCGACTTATAAACTGTCCCAGGCTAACTTCCAAACTTGACCCCCTTGCCGTACGTCGCAATGTTGGTTCACTTTCCCACATCTAAAGGTATTACTTTAGTTTTTGCTCCCGAGAGCTGGCTGCTTGTGTGCCCACATCACTAGCTAGACCACCCAATACTCGGCAAGCTGCTGCGTCACATGATTATTGTGTAGCCATCAGCAACTCAAGGGTGGGCCGTTTTGACACCTGCTTCTTTCTTTAAACGTCGAAGCTTTGGAATTCTCTACCTTCTCATGTCTTTCCCAATAACTATGATGTGGCGCATTTCAAAAGACAGGTCTTTCACTTTCTCAAAAATTCATAAACGCTTCCCCTTGTCTTTCTTTTTCCGTTTCATAATTCTCTTTCGATTTCAATTAAGGCCCGTCCTTGACGTGGACTTTTGTCCGTGACTGGAGCCTTCAACATAAAAAAAATACTCTGAGATACAGGTCCAAACAGAGAAAGCAAAATGATTAGTGCGAGAAACGGAACGGATGTTAGGAGGAGAGGAGGAAATGTGAGTTGAAGTGTGTAAAGGGTTATCCTCGGAGTAAGAGTGAGTAGGGTTATAAGCTAGAGAGAAACCCTGTTGATAGGAAAAGAGGGAAAGGCCCGAGAGGAAGCTACGCATTTGGGGACAGAGAGAAGCAGAAAATCAAAGGAAGGAAGATTAGAGAGCAAAGATTTATGCCACACCCTGTCGGATGCCCCGGAGGTGTCGAGGGCCACGACAAAAGTTTCACAGGGCCTCCCAGGGGTGATCCCCAGACGAGAAATCACGCATCTTGCGCTGGAAAAGATGTATGTAATGTGCGTCCTATCCCCCTTGTGCAGTGTATCCCAACCACCCTTGTTTTCTGTATCTCCTTCGTCGTCTTTTCAATTCCTTTACTTTACTTTGTGCATAATTTCTTTTCTCCCGTTGTCTTGGCTTTCCTCTTGTCATAATAGACCAACATCCTTCTTGCTTAAGATTTCCAACTTTTGACAAACTTTAAACCATTTCTTTCTGTTATAACGTTTGTGTAATATAGTAATTGTACCTGTTCATTCTTTATCTTTAAAGCATTCCCCCCCCCCCAAGATACTATGATTGCTTTCATTATCATTAGTATTACCAACTTTATTCTTCTTAGCAAACTCTTGATGTCTCAACAATGTTTCACCATCAGGCGTAATTCTTTTGATCTCTTTTTCCACTGCAGCCTCTGGTGCTCCCTTACCTTCTTAATGCAGATGCTGGTTTCTATGTAAGCCCATTTTTTTCCAGTCTTTTCCCTCTCTTTATTCTTATACTTTATGCTTCAGACGACTGCGATGTGGCTGCCTGCAGATTTGTAGTTTCAGTGAAAGTCTGTAATCACTCTTTAAGCTTTAACTTGTGCAAGATCTGTGTCAGTGTTGACAAAGCTTTAATATGTTTTGCCACACTGGATTTTTGACATCTTGTATCTTCCGTCGTTTCACAATATTTCTCCCCGCCTCGTCAGTTTGCGATTTGCCGCTTGGTAGAGTTTTAGTACCTTAGATGCTCAACAGATTATCTCTCCTCTTGTGTTCTGATTTAAACGTTTCAGGAATAAGTTACATAAGCATAGCTGTCGTAAATAGATATCTATGTTTAATGACTTTTGAGGGTTGTTCTGTGTGTGTGTGTGTGTATGTGTGTGTGTTTGAAGGAAACATTGAGTGCCTGGAAGGTTGTGGATGTTAAGGATATAATGGTGTGAGATAGGATGCTTCTAAGGCCTTACTTGGGCATATGTGATGTAGTTGGTGTGTTGTAGGAGGTATTGGATGTAGGGATGTGTGTGTGTGTTTTAAAAGATGGATGTGTAGGGGCGTAGTGTATCTGATGGGCATACTAGATGTAAGGATTACTGGGTGTGTTAAGGAGCTAGGTGTGTGGGAGTGGAGTGGATGTAATGGATGTATGTGTAAAGGCTATAGTGAATGTATTGGGGTGTAGAATGTTTGTTGGATGTACTGGGTGTGAGGGATGGAGTTCAGACGGTACAGTAAGTGTATGGGGCATAGTGCGTATGCAGGGTGTACTGGGTATTTTGGATGCTTTGCGTAAAGGATGTACTGGAAGTGAGGCATACATTAAGTATGATGTTTCTAATTGATCTGAGGGGATGCACAAGGGGTGAAAGACGTTGTGGGTGTAAGGGCAAGCGTAATGGATAAGGTTTGAGCGGAGTGGTTGTTCATACGTAGTTCCCTTATGTTATCCTGGCTGTGAACCAGAGTACTGAATGTAACTGAACCTAATCTCATATGATCCTCTTTCCCGGTAACGGCTGAGATTTACACAGAAAAAAGTATGTTGACATATTTACTCTGAACCTGGCAGTTCCCGCCAATCCAGGTTAATTTTCAGTTAATCAGGTCCGGCCAATAACACACACGGTCCTTTGTAATCAGCATAGGCAATGAATAAATTATGCCAGCATATTCCACTCTTGTGTTTACCTTCCGTCGTGGGTACAACCCTCCACCAACGTAGGTTAGCAGAATTTCCCTAGTTGGCCGTTATGAAGGAAGGAAACAATGGTGCGTTGAGTTAGAAAGGAATACTGATGGTAATAAACTACTAGGTCTTTTCGAGGCTGTCTGCGATAGATCAAAAACAGAAGTACATGGAAATCTAATATCCATAGTGGTATAGATATAGTCAGCCGTGGACTTTTGCTTAGATATTGTCATGATATTTAAGAAACGTACATATCCATGGTGTAATTTTCAGTAACTCGTATCCGTAAATTTTAAGATTGCCTTTAAGAATAAGTTCTTTGCCTCGTTCAGAGCAAAGCGTTTACCCACTAGTTTGTATTCAGTATTATGTGTGAAGTGGGACCGATCCAGCCTTAATTATTTTGTGTGTACCAAAACTGTCAAAGCTTTTGCTAATTTTGAATACATGTATCAAATCCCCTTTTACACTCTTCTAAGGTCTTTTAAATGGATCTCATAGGATCTGTTTCACAATCTAGGAATCATCATAGAAGCTTGCCGCTCTGCAGTGTCTATACTTCGTCTACATCTTTCGTAAGGAGGATAACAGCAAGGAGTGGGGTTTGTTTAATAGACTTAAGATCGAGTGCCTTAGCTATGAAGCCTAGAATTTTGTTCGGCTATTTCACTGTTCCTAAGCACTGTTGAAATGGCTTTATCATCAGGGATCATTAATTCTGAATCACTTTCCTCATTCACTTTTTGTATGTTAACAGAATTGATACTGTATCTTTTCGTCTCGTCTTTCTACTTATGTATGGAACATTTGAAAAGAATGAGCGCAGTACATCAGTTTTTCCTAATCATCTTGCAGCTGTAGATGTTCAGATTTTATCTAAACCTTATTTCTCTGCGTAAAGTCGTCTGCAAATCTTGATATCTCGTATCATAGTTCTTAATCAGTGCCACTTAAAGTATATCAGAAACAGAATGGGTTCCAAGACTAATCCCTGCGGTACATTGTTTGTTACGTTTTACCCTTCTGAGGCTTAACCGGTAATCACTGCTCTTAGTTTACGTCAAGTCAACCAAATGTCTCACTTCCGATGTACTACCCCATCTATACTATCTGGCTTAACATTTGTTAGTAATCTTCGATACCGGACCTCATAGAACGCTCGTCGCACTGTATATAGACCGGGTGGCTTTCCGTTTTATAAGTACTAAAATATACCTTCAGAACTTATACATTATACTGTTGATTGTAAACTTTCTTAATCGTCTGAGCGTTTGTCTTAAACATCAACAACATTTACTTTCTTCTATCTGCATGCAGCGGCAATTTTGCCATTGCTACTACATCTGTTGTAAGTACAGTCTTTAGATCTGCAGGTTTGTTTCCCAAGTCCACATTTGCTAGAAAAAAAGAATGCATGCGTATGACTTAATCTTCCGCTAGACTGTATGAAATGGTAGAGAAGCATTTGTATAACTGTTTGCTTGATCTGTTTGAACTCTCAAGTCCTGTTACCTGATGAGTCTGGTTCGACTTGTGCAGCCTTATCCGCGAGTGCAGCCTTAGGGTCCAGATCAAGAAAACTCTCTCATGGACTTTTGACTTCAAATACTGGTTATTTTTGAAGAGGGAGCCGCCTCAGACGTGTTCTGACCGCTGAGATGAAAGGATAGCTACAAATAGTGATGATGATCGAAAGGTGTCTGTTACTTAAAGTTCTCTTCGGTATGTCGCATGCCTCCTCAGATGACATATCTTTAGGTGTATCTCTCCTGCCGAAGTCCAGCATTAGACTCCTTTTACATGCTGACAACGGACATCATTACACCATTTTTTTTTTTTCATCGGCCATCTTGCCCTGCCTCACCAGCGTCGTCATCCCACTGGCTGGTTGGTATTATGTGCAACGAAGAACAGCTCGAGTCGCTCTAAATCGGATGTAAACGTCTCCGGGGCTGGTTCAAAGGAATAAATTTAGCCCACTTTAGATGCCATCATCGGGGATCCTCTCGTACGCATCGAATTTGCCATTATGAAAGCTCTTCGTCATTGAATTCTTTTTTAAGGGAATATACCAGTCTCACTTTCTCTTATACCAATGTTATAGACTTGTATCTTGTATGCTTCTCTTTTAGGAAAGGACAGCTGTGAGGCTCCAATGTATAGACATGTGGTTTATTAAAAAAAAAAAAAAAAACATTTGCTCCACGGAATCTTGTGTTTTAAAACGACACAAATATCATGAACATAACATTAGCCAAATAATGTTTGTTAATAATGGGAACAAAAAGGAGTCCATTGGTGTATAACATGTTTTTAAGGTGTAGTGCAGGGCGTGAATGGTAGCCTGTGAGGGATTTAATGGGTGCAAGGGATGTGTGGTGGTTGTGAAAGATCAAATGGGTGTGAAGGATTTAATGGTTTTAAGGAATGTAGTGGATGTGGGAGATATTAAGGATGTGCATAGTGTAGTGGTTGTGAGGAATGTAGTGGATGTTGGGAATGTTGAGGTTGTGTAAGATACAGTGGATGTGTAGTGGTTGTGAGGGAAGTAGTGGGTGTGATGGATGTAAAGGATGTGTAGTGGGTGTGAGGGTATTAATGGATTTGAAGGATGTATTTAGTAGTGATTCGCGAGGCGGATGTAGCTGCATGATGAGTGTATCGGGTGTGAGGAATGTGGTTGCATGAGGAGTATAATGGAGTGATGGACGTAGTTGCATAATGTGTGCGATGCATAACAGGTGTAAGGGATTTCGTCGCGTAATGAACGCAATGGGTGTGAAGCATCTAGTTGCATAATGAGTGTAATGGATGTGAGGAACGCCATCCGTGCAGCACAATATCTGTCCGATTTTATAAAGTGGATTTGAGTTCCCAAGTGGAGACACAGGAATAACACGAGCATCACGTATCAAATTTACCGAGATTTGCTTGGTTATAGACAGGGCATTATGCACATCTTTGATAGCAATCAATCATTTGTCATGGTCTCCCTCTCCTCAAAATGTTTCTTCAATTCCTCAACTCGTTCACTTGTTATGGGAACTCTTTAGAACTAAGGCTATGTTGAAACTCCAGCTCACAAAAATATAATTACGAGGTTTCACTGCACTGCAAACCTTTTATTTATTCTTTTTTTTTCCTCAATTAGCATAATAACTTCGGCATTTTTAAATCAAAAGTTTCAATTACCGGTTGCAATATGGAACAGCACTCGCAATACATTCCTAACATTTTTACTAGATGTTATTGTAATCACTACGAACATTGTAATCAGTCACTTAAGTCAGTTGACCTGATACATAACTGTGCAGGTTTAGAACTAAAAGTCAAAGCAAAAATCGCAAAGCATTGTAGCCCTCAACAGCAGTGTTGATGTCACACATAGCACGTAACTTGGCACTGTACGTATGAACGATATCAAATGGGTCTCTCCGCTAGTATGACATATATTCAATTGGAATTGAAACTGTAATTAAATTGAAAATGCAACGTGTAACAATAGTCATTAATACTAACAAACCTGACTTTCAGCTATGATTTTCCAATTTTCTGTTTAAACTCTGAAATTAAAAATAATTGCACCAGTCCCTTTGATGATATAATAAAGCGTATACAGTGAAATCCATTTTAAGTAATCCCCCCCTCCCCCCAACGCCTCACTTGGACTTGTCCCATTCCTCTCGTAATAATTTTTCATTGTCAGTTTTCTCTCGAGAGTCTCGTTACCTCTACCAGTTTATTTTTTTAGGACGTACGAGTCTTCTTTGGATTTTTTTTTTCATGAGTCGTTTTGATCATCGCGCGGATCATACTTGGCTGTGTATAAATGACTTAGGAACATTGCCTCCAACGGTCCTATCTCTGGGGCTCTAATGCCACACGTGCAGACGCATCCATGGCCTCATTTCGTGTCTTGGATTTCGAGGTTTTCCTCTGCAGTCAACCTTATCTACTTTCTTTGGCGCCTCTTTTTATGTCTTTTACAAACTTGCTTTCTTATCCTCCTCGCCTCCTCTCTTTACCTTACTTGTCATATCTTATGCAACTTACTGCTGCAGGCAACATTTCCCTGCCGATCATTACTTGTGGTATTTTACATTCATCATGCATAGAAACTTTTGTTGCACCTCTAGCATCCTTGATGGTACTGGGTCAGTGATGCAGTTCCGTGGGTCATGAGGGTCTCTGAAGCACTGAAGCAAAGAACGCGAGGATTCCCACAAGCTAGTGCATGTAGATGATGTAATGGGGAAAAGATACTTCTCTGTTTACGTAAGTTAGAGTGATGAAATTTTACGATGCTGAGAGTTTGGCGGAGCTATTTGGGTGCTGTAAAACATCTGTTCTCCATATCACGGGTTTGGTATTGTGTTAACGTTGTCCTTGATAATGCTTTGTGAGGCGGGAGAATGTACCTCGTTACTGTAATTTTCCTTCCTGAGGCTGAGATACGAGGCTTTATGTAGTGACTCTTTATTCATGTGAAAAATGTAGAAACGAGATTGAATTTTCCAAGAATTGGAAGTGGGGACAAAGTAGGTGGAGTGGACGGATTGTACTGGAGATGTCAGTGATGTAAGTGATGTGATAATGGATGTTAGGGATGTAGTGGTTCATGTGAGAGAAGAGTTAGGGACGTTGTGGATGTGTAGGAGGTAGTGTGTGTGCTTGGGATGTGGTGGACGTGTGAGAGTGGATGTTAAGGATGTAGTGAGGTAGTAAGCGTAAGTGGATATCTGTGATTTAGTGGATATGAGATCTGTAGCGCAAATCTGTGAAGTGGCGGACGCAAGAATTATTGTAGTCCTCGGAGATGCATCTATTGTGAGGGATATATTGTGCCTCCGAGGCATGTGGTTCTATAAAGTGTAATGGATGTGAAAGGTGTGTTGAGCAAGGCGAATGAGAGTTATGGTTGATATGAGAGATACTGTGGCTGTGAGGGATGTGCAGGGCATGAATGTAGGAGTCCTGAAGTGCTGGAGGAGCTTGAAGGGGGTGTTGTGAACATAAAGTGAGCGGTGAGTGAGTGAAGTATAATGGGCATGTCTTCACCCCTCACAGCATCATCGTAAAGACGTTTCCTGTAATTGGAATTTAATGTAACCCTATAATTTTTTTCCCCACAGGTATGGATCTACTAGAATCTCTTCTAAGGTAATTAACCTTCCGTATCTTCTGTAATCTACTGGAGTATTATAGGTAAGTATTTAGGTTTTGGTAGATGTAGAGAATGTGGAAGGCTGTTGTAGTACTGTAGTCTGTTCATTATGCCATTTAAGGACTAGGACGACGTATAAGTGAATTTGTTACTCTGTTACATAAGATATCACATGTAGTACTTACACATGCTGATACCTAAATGCGACTGCTGATAACATCTTCTCAGGGTTTGACATGATCAGTGATAACGGTTCATTATTTCCATTTACGTTACCGTCACACCTTTAGTGGTCTTCTCTCTTGGCGTCACCAGGATCATCGAGTTACAAGAACATCTTTTGTGATGGTTCCTACAGTTGGTGTTAGTGTTGCTGCTACTACTATTAAGTGCGTCTATTATTAGTGCTATTTTTCCTATTACTACGATTGTACTTCTATTATGGTTACGGCTACTGCTATTACTACTACTACTACTACAGCTAATACTAACACTTGCTACTGCCACTACTACCACTACTACTACTACGACGTGTTTGCAATGGCCTATTAAATGTTCAGTGACTCTATTTCAATCGAACTCTTAAAGTAGTTCCATAAAAACAACAAAAAGGCTTGGTCTTTGTTAGTCGCACTTGAAAGACTGTCAGTTTAGGTAAAAACCAGTTTCCTTTTCGCATGCGTCTGTGTTAATCCAGTCATGTCTTGTGACCGGCTTTTAGGCAGGTTATGTTTCAAATCGGCTTTCCAGTGGGTTCCCATTTTCCGGTAGGTTAGCGCACTGAAGCACTGAAGAATCTACCTCAAGCTCTTTGAGCATGATGGTACGACCCTTGAGCACGATGGAACGTTCCTAGGGCTCGATGGTAACGACCCTTGAGCACGATGGTAACGCCCTTTGAGCACAATAGTACGACCCTTGAGTACGGTTGTACGACCTTTGAGCAAGATGGCACGATTCTTCAGTACGACGACACGCTCCTTGGACACGACGGTTAGACCTTTGAACACGACGGGAGGACCCTTTTTTTGGTTGTGATGTGACCTTTGACCTGACCCATGATATTTAGAGGGTCGTATCGTAATATGCTCAAAGGATGAAAGCAGTGTTGAGTGGAACACAAAGTGTTTACTGAGTTGCTTTTTATTAGATGCCCTGAATAATTGATTTTGTTGCTAAAAAGTTATTTACTTTCATTTTGTTTCCCGATGGATTTATTGTTCACTAGCTAAATCAAACTTTCAAACATAAATGTAAAAGTGAGATTCTTTCGCATGAATATTCACATCGTTTGAAATTTACCCTTTTGCATCGTACACATCTGGCATTTGGCACATGTAAGTGTAAGCTTATAACTGCATATATGACGACTGAAACGCGTTTTCCATTTGGAGAGGTAATTGCAGGGATTAATAAAAGAAAGAAAGGGGGCTTTTGCTATATCATTGATTCTTGTATAATTAAGTTTGCAGTAGTAACTGGTCCTTAGGACTGGGTGTTCACGAAGGAAGAAGATGGTTTTGAAGGAAGTTGTCATTTCCTGATGTGTGGGAATCTGTGTTGATACTCAGGCGACCATTTGTTTCCCTCTATATGGAAAGAGGTACGTTTCTCAGGCGTAGGACTTGAAGTACACCCTAACAAATGCTAAAGGTTCCGGAAAGCTATTTCGCTCTGAAGTAATCCTAATCTATTCCTTTTTTCTTTCTTACTGCCTTTCTTCCTCCTCCTTTCCTCTTCTTTTTATTATTCTCTTTAGTATCATTGAATTCAGTCTTTATTTCTCACAGCATATCAGAAGATGGGCCAGTCCTCTCTCTCCAGCCATTTATGATTTTTTCTTTAAATACATATTGCGTTAAAAAGGATCATTGTTGACATAAAGTGGATCCCGTGGCCGTAAACATATTTATATGACATTATTTTCAACACACTGACATTGAAAGGTGGGCCAAGGTACGGCCTGATTTAATATGGTATTTTAAACCCGTTATTGGATTATTGAAAGCTTTTGAGTTGATGGGTGGGCAGCGGCCATGTTTTTATCACAGTGTTTAAAACATGCATGACAGAATTCTGTTGTGGAGCGAGAGGAAATTCTATATCAAAAACTCCCAGAAAATTTTCGAAAGATCCTGTTATTTTGGAGGATCACGTTGCTGCATCCTGGTCAGAGATCTTATCTTATTTTGTTAGTATGTCTTTTAACAGTAGGGTGTCGAACCCACGCGCACCACACCCATACACGCCACTGCAGGAACATCCCCAACCCAGCTGTTGTCAGTATCGCTGATGGCCAGTGGACTGTGAATGTGGAAATAGCAGAGTGTTTCTGCTTTAAATTTCTCTTTATGGCACGAGCCTACTTATTGTTGAATGTTTTATATCTCTCATATAAGCATTTGGATGAAGTTGATTTAAGTACACCGGTTACTGTCATCATTACAAACTTCTCCGACCAGCCTTGAACCTGGCTTCGAGGCTTCGATCATTTTGGGGTACTGTCATTTGACCCCTGACCCCTACCGTGGACCACCTCTCTCCTTCCCCCCTGGCACGGCCCTCCCCTATCCCGACCCCTAGTGCGGCCTTCCACCCCTCCTCCAGCCTCCCTCCCTCCCACCTTCTGTACGGCCCTCTGCTCCCCCTGACCCATGTCCTCAGCCCGGCCCCGCCCTTCTCCAGATCCTCACCACTTGCGCTGCTCTCCTTCCACCGAGCCACTCCTTCCTCCTCTCCCTCGCACGGCTCTTCCCTCCCCCGATCCCCTTAGAACTGCCTTCCCTTCCCTGAGCCCCCATCCCCTGCATGGGTCTCCCCTCTCCCGACTTTCACCCCCTTTAACGGCTTTCCTCTTCCCGATTCCCCCTCCTTGCCCTGCCCTCCCCTCCCCAGACTTCCCACCTCCAGAACGTCCCCCTCCTCCCCAAACCCCAGACCCCTGCATGTCCCCGCATCCTTTCCCCTATCCCAACCCCCCTGCGAATCCCTCCCCTATCCCGGATCCGCCTTCTTGCATGTCCCTCTCTCCCCCTGCCTCTCCTCCCAAGACTCCATCACCCACGCACGACCATTCCCTCCCCAGACCCCCCTTTATAGTGGTGGCATGTATGGTCACTGTGGCCAGCCAGGGTGGACCATCTGGTCTTTATATCTGGCACAAGCTACTGTCATTAGCGTTGGTGACCTGTGACAGACAATACACTGTCTCAAAAACAAAAAGAAATTGTTTACAGGGAAGTACTGCTCCTGAAAAAGTATCTGGATTGTTTTTCTTAATCATCTCCAGTATTTCTATCAAGCGTAAAAGAAAACCAACAATGTCTTCGTGGAGATATTGATTTCGGTCACGGGCACACTATTATTATTATCATTATTATTATTATTATTATTATTATTATTATTGTTATTA
>JAYMFT010076474.1:0-14425 GCA_038088735.1 Panulirus argus
AAAAAATAAAAAAAAAAAAAAAAATATATATATATATATATATATATATATATATATATATATATATATATATATATGGAATTGTTTAAAAATACATAAAAAATTAAGTAGGTCAGTAGCATATCTACCACTAGAGTAGCTTAATGGCATGTATACCACCAGGGTAGCTCAACAGCATGTTTATCACTTGGATAGTTCAATAGCATGTCTACCACTAGAGAAGCTCAGTAGCAAGTCTATCACTAGGGGAGCTCAGCAGCTACCACTGAGTACCTGAGTTATACAGCAGTATGTCTACCACTGAAGAGCTCAGCAGAGTATCTACCAGAGAGTACCTCAAAAGCATGTCTACCACTAGGGTATTGTGGATTATGTGCCATGCTGATATGTAAGCCTATGATGGCTGAAAAATATCTTTGTATACAGGACAGGAGTATTAAGTAGAAGTTGTCAGTAGGAACATTGGGTAGAAGCCTCTGCAAACACTGCACTAGACTTGCCCTCTGCCAGTAGTCTGATAAGTGTGAGGCACTAAAGGCTAAGAAGTGGCACTAGAGTTCACTAGTTATGGAGACTTTTTTACTGTGGCCATCTCCAGGATGGAGTTCTAGAAAGGAACAGATGTCAGAGATATAGATATTCTTGACTATCCCATCATGTGTTTTACATAACCATACTGTCCATGCACCTTTCTAATGACTTCACACCACATAGCTTTCTCACAACTTTATTCTCTCTCTTCTCCTAATTCCAACTATTATACTAGCTCTCCTTCTCTACCGCTCTTATTTCTGACCTTTTTTTCATACTAATTCACTGTTTCCACATCGCAAGGTAGCACGAAGAACAGCCTCATTTGCTAGCATCAAAGTATAATACATCAAAACCAGAGTCCTCAACCTCAGCCCAGTCCCACAGACCTTTCCATGGTTTCCCCTGACCACTTCATAAGCCCTGGTTCAGCCCAGTGACAACAAAGTGCCCCCTGTATGTCATCTTGCTTCACTTCACTCTATCATTTGCATGCCTCTCACCCTACAACATGTTCAGAACACAGCAACTCAAGTATCTTTCACTCCATCCTTCCATCTCTGTTCTCCATGCACCCTCCACTTCTGACACATTTATCCTCTAAATCAGTTTCTCTTCACTCATCCTCTCTATATAACCAAACCACCTTAGCACATTCCATTCAACTCTTGCTATCATACTCAGCTTTCTATCACAACCCTAGTTTATCATTCCTTAAAATATCAATCCTCCTCTCTTAACATAATGACCATAAGTACCGTGCCCACAAAAAACCTTATCCACTTCCCCATACTTTGTCAAATGCATTTTTGCACTTACATTTCAGTACTTTGTCATCTCTCCTTTGGTCTTGATTATCATCTGTAGATGTCTGGGCACAGAACTGGCAAGGTTCCTGAAGCATTCTATGTCTACATTTTGGGTTCTTAGGGTCTTGATCTTGTAAACGAGGTGAGCCACTGATAAGACACTGCAAGAAGCAGCCGCCATGTGTTTTGAGCACCCAGTTCACCTAGAAATCTCACATGTACCCACATTTTCTTGCTTCCATGCAAGAATTCAGGCTTTCCCCTCCCTTGAAAGGTAAGAGCCATTTTGCAGTACAGATGGAAGTTATACAGAGCCCAGAAGTGAAATTCCCAAAATGAAGTGGCAGCCAGAAAGAGTAAAGTAAGAATACCCCTTCTTCAAGATAGCATGAGGCACACTGAGGCAATTTTTTTGGTGTGAACATTGTTAAAAATTCTAGTCTCAGTAACCAGATGTACAATGATTTCACCCCTAGAGCATCATATGCTTTACCTACAATAAAACTTAGCTGGGTATTTTTTTTTTCTCTTTTTTTTTTTATGTTGAAGGCCTTTGAAACTATATGGGTGGGTTAACGATGTTCTTTATGAACACTATTTCCAACACCTGTATCATCTTTTTTTATATATATATATCTAAGGCCCATGACTTGCACCCATACAGTACCAATTGGATTACTAAAACATTAAATATTCCTATCTCTACCCTTACGGAGAGAAGCCTGAACTATGTTCAGGGTTATGTGTCATGCTGGCTGATCTTATTGATATTAATGTAACATTTTCTTTCCTAAGTATATCACTTGTTCCTTATAGACACTTATGCTCGTCCTGAAGAATTACATTCTTTAACACTTTCATCAAAAATTTTAAGCATATATCACTGCCTTAGATCTGTTCACAATTATTTATGAATAAACAAAACTTTTCTGCCTTTCAATATATATATCTATCTATATTTCTGGTGACTTTCTCCACCTGGAACTCCCTTAATGGGTGGCCATGGTATGTCTCCTTTATGAGTAAGCTCCATTGCTGCTGCTTAGCCATTAGTGCCTCACCTGTAACAAGCCACTGGCAGAGGGCAACTCTAACGCAGTGTTTGTATGGGCAGAGGGCTATTTGAACACAGTGGTTGCTATACGGTGTAGGGTATACATCATAATGTAGAGAAAGTACAAGGATTAAAGGATTTTCTACCCATGATAGGTTGATACCCATTCCTAAAAGTTGTTTCATTCATTCCCTTTGCATGTACTCACTTCCAGTTATTTCAAAATCTTGATTCAATGAAAACAGTTGAGGTATGAAACCAGGCATTGATCTTCTGTAATATCTATACATACATAGTATGTGATATTTATAGATTAAGTTAACATTTAATTAAAACTGCAAATTCCTGTTTTTTTTTTTTTTTTTAATACATTTGGCTTATTATCTGATCATATTGCTTAATCTCTGGTCATATATTGAAAAACCATAAAAAATCTTAAAAATCTATATCTCCATTGCTAGTTATTGTTTCTGAGCCATTCTACTGCCATAAAAGGACACTTTATAGTCATTTAAAGTTCAAGAATAAATGGAAAATAGTCAAACTCAGACTTATTTTTCCATGAACAATTCTATTTTCAGGGAAATGCCTATAAAATTCAAATATTCGTTGAAAAGATTAAGACTGTTTCACAGAAGGCTAACGGGGAAGCGTGCAGTGTGTATACACTGTGGGGAGAGAGGTACGGCATGGGGGCATGAAAACTTATAAAAGCTGGAAGGGGAAAAGTTTGAGAAGATAAGTCTGTCAGAAAAAGGCAATGAATGGAGGACACAGAGTGCAGAAATGTAAAGAAATGAGTTTCAAGGAAAGTGTATATCAACAAAAGGAAAGCCAAGGAGAATGTTAGAAAAAAATAAAAAGGAGAATGTCATGCTTTTCATAAAGGAGAAAAATAAGAGGAGAAGGGGAATGAGCATGATGGTAGAAAGCTATTAACAAAGGATAAAGTTTGTAAGATGAGAAAATATTCTGAATAGATAGATGATGATGAAAGAGGTATGTCCAATTAATTAGGTCTTACCTAAAAACTTCTTTCATATATGTCTGCCATTTCCCTCCTTAATGTGGTATCAATATCACCAGAACAAATATTTGTAACAAGTAACGAAATAACTAAAAAATCCAAAGTTTGAGTCACCTATGTACTCTTGTTATGCTTTACAAAAAAATTTATGCAATACATCTCTTCACCTCACAGTACTAAAAAGTATCATCATCTTACCTAAAAACAGAACAGGCACAGAAAAAAAAAAATATGAGTTTCATTTCAGACACAGATATCACACTGACATCGACATAGCACAGCATGTTAATCTTCATGTACTGTTTATATATGCTGTGTACACAAGTAAATAATACTTCCTGTATGTTTTAGAAATACCTTGACAAGAACCAATAATAATATTGCTACAGTATTCTGATATCTACATTTTTTTTTTTAACCCCAAAAAGTAAAGAAAAATTATCTGAAGGAATAACAAAAAATTCTAAAACACCTAAATGTGTCCATTTCTCAATGTTTTGTTCTACCCAAATATAAGTATTACAATGACCTTTTCTAAAAAGACATGACAAAACTTTCTCTCAATAATCCTTATATATCAATTTCCATATGTTTTTCACTCCATGCACTACAACTAAAGGTTGTAACTGTAAAACAAACTGTAATCCATCAATGCCCTCTAGACATATGTAAAGGCAATGCAATTTTTCATAATAATCACTATTACTATTATATATTTTTATATCATTATCATTGTTATTAATATTATTATTCATTTCAACAACTAGGCAGGTAAAACTAAAAGAAGTTTCCTCTTAATTTATCAAATGAATAAATGACAAGGATCAATCTTCTTGACTGTACCCAATATGCCTTCCTCAATGCTCAACAAGAACCTGTAAATATACACAGTACTATCATTCTACTCGCAGAATGGATATGGAGTCTAAGATGGCATTGAGTGAATCTCCTGAAGACAAGTCAAAAGTATCATCTATACTGTCGTGGAAAAGGAGTCAGTACCATGCACCACTCTTCTTGTTATAGCAATGAATATAATTGTACTTACAAGGTTCTTCATGATCTCTGGAGGGCTTGCTACCACAACATCAACTTTAGAACTGGAGGGAGAAGTTGTGAGGTCTGACAGGATGGGTTTAGTATTTGTTTCTTCACATTCCAAGCTTTTGACATCAGCAGGAGAGTGAGGCACATAATGAATTTCTTTTGGCCGTGCTCCTGAAACTGATTTGGGGAATTCAGCAGGAGAACATGGTACATACTGGAGTTTATATGATCTTGTACTCTCCTTCTCATGAACTCTTGATTCTTTCATAATGCCACTGATAGCAATTTTGCTCTCTGTGGCTGGAATATGAACTTGTGCTTCAATGATATCTGCTTTCTGGCTAGAGGTCAAGGATTTTGGTTTGACGAGAGCTGATTCCTTTAGCATGCCAGATTTAAAATCTAAATCTTTATCCTCACCAACGAAAAACTGCTGTTTCTCACTGTATGTACTAAGCTTTGCTTCCTTCCTTAAGCCTCCTTGATCCCACTGCTGATCACCAGAAGGAATGCAAGGAACATAATGGATTTCAAGGTCTTGCACTTTCTTACTCTGTGTTTCCATTCTATCACTTGCTGCACTTTCAAAAACTTCATCATCGGATGTAATATCAGTCTCCTTTATGGAACTCAAATCCTTTTTCTTAAAAATGAAATTTTTCTTTGTCTGCCCTTGAGTCAACGGGGTAGATAACGGAGGAGATGCTGATGATACAGCAGCTGATTTTGGTACATAAGGTACATAATTAATCTTACTTCTTCTGTCCTCATGATCTCCTTGTTCCATAACACTACTTTCTTTCTTAGTTAATTCTGCCTCAACTGACTTGCACTGCACCCTTGTTGCTGTTAGTCCTCTTCCTCTTGGTTTCTTACCCTTTTCATGAGCTTCATTTTCTCTGGAGTTAACAGCTATGCATATATCTGATTCTTCCTGTTTGAGGGTTTGCATACATGATGGCATTTCTGTCAGTTCATCTAATTTTTCTCCAGGAATCTTCTTACATGTGTTCCTTTTCCTCGGAATAGGAACATCATGTATTTCTACCTCAATATCTTTTAACGTACTAGTGTTAGTTTCTGTAGGTGGAGGTGTTACCCCCGTTGTTGTAAGCTTCATAAACTTTGCAGAACTTTGTTCTTCAGGTACATTGTTCATCTCCTGCAGTAACACTGTTGGGTTATCAGATAAAACTTGAGGTATGTCATCTATGTTGGCTGGAGTCTCATGGAAATCTTTACCAGCAGCAGGTGGAACATGAGGAATATAACAAACAGTTGTCTCAACAGGTTTACTTGAAGGCTTACTTCTTGTGAGAGATTCCAAATGAAGAGAACCAACACCCTGTATAGCTGAATCCTTTCCGTGTTCAAAAACAGTAGGGTGGACAAACTCTTCAGATTTAGACTCCTGCTCTTTTTTTGTTCCAATCTCATGAATATCTCCCAAAGAGCATGATTCTAAACCCAATATTTCATCTTCCAATTTGATTACTGGGCAATGTGGCGAGTAGAGAACGTTAGTCATTTTATCTTCCATACAAGCTTCTTCAGCATGTTTTATTTTAGATTCTTCCCCAGAGTCATCTTCCTTTTTAACAATATAATCGATTTCATTCACAGGTAGTAAGAAAGGAACATTTTGTAATTCTGTTTCATTGCCCTTCTCAGAAGACACCTCAGCTTTCTTAACAATCTTCCCTTCCACATCGCTATTCCTTGTAGCATTCATTTGTGGTAAACTTTGTGATCTATCAAAGTTACTATCAAGTTTTTGTGACTGCTGAAATGTTCTGAAAGGTTGCTCTGTGTCCTGGACTCTTTCTTTCTCTTCACTGTGTAAGAAATGTTGAGAAACAAAGGGGAGTACTAAACCAGTATCACTGTTTCCCATAATTCTGTCAATTTCATACTTCTTTTCAGTTTTTAGAATGTTATTTTGATTTGATATTTGCACAGTACTTGCATGAGACTGCTCCTCAAATGTATCAGAATATTCAGTCTCTGTTAAAGTAGCAACTTCAGTAAGAAAAGTACTCCTGTTACCTGATTTATCCTTTTTGGATTTAATTTTCTTTTCACTTGAATCATGTATGCCTTTTTGGGTGTTTTTATGTTCTGAGCCTCCTGGTAAATCAAAAGAACTAGTACCCTTTGATGAATGCTGTGAACTTTTTAAAAGAAAATCAAATGACGACTCCATTTTTAGCTCTTCCAATCCTCCCTCCTCATGAGGGATTTGTTTTTCTTCTGTGTCTTCTAAGGACATGTTTAAATCATTATGGGTACCAATAACAGTAACTGCTACACCATATCGATCTTGAACATCAACTGAAGTCTCAATATCAAAATATGAGAGAGCTTCAGATGTACGATCATCTTCAACTGCATTCGTTGTGAAGATATAGCCACTGGGTATGGCAGATTTTACACCCCGAATAAAATTTATTTCATCTGCTGCTAATTCCCCAGAATCACTTCCCTGACCTGACTGGCTCTTTATTTCATAGCCTGAGATAAAAGAAGAATCTATTAAAGCAGCTTCACAACCTAACGGTATCCCTTCCTCTGAGACTTCTGATATTACCTCTATATCCATAGGAATCTGTCCATTGACCTCTGGTGAACTTAATTCCCTTGTTTCTGTCCCAGAATTTATTGCACTGACAGTTGTCACTGCAACTTCCTGAGAACAGCTTTCATGAGCATCTACAAAAACTTCACTTGCACAAATATCTGGACATAGAGTCTGCTCTTTCTCCTCCAACATTTCAGTGTAGGAAAGTTCTGCATCTACTGAAGATATTGACATTTTGCTATCAATGCCCTCAAAAGGATGATCTGCGTGTGTTTCACTATTCCCGACGAGGCTTTCATTCCGATTACAGTATGGAGACCCTTGAAGTACTATCTCAGGTGCTACAAGAACAGCCTCTTTCAAGCCATCTATTGCTCTCTCTGACACACTTCTTTCCATAGCAAATTCAGGTACATTTAATGCTTCCTTTTCAAAGGCCTCAGGAATTTCTTGAAACATAATTTCAAAACTTTTCATCGCTCCAGATATTTTTCTTTCATTTTCACTCATTTCATTATTGCCTCTAAGGGATAAAACATTAGTGCTTATCTTGAAGTTTTCTTTTATAAATTCAGAGTTACTGCAACCTGAGTCATATATTTGAACAACCTCTGTAAGGTCAGCTCTTGCTTTCAGATCTAGCTCGAATCTGTCACAAATTTCTTGAGGAAACGTAACTGTTTCTGCAAGAGAAACAGGTGAGGGTATTGTTGAATCTACCTCCTGAGGTGCAAAATCATACTCTTTTGATGCAGCAGAGATTTTTTGGTCACTTTCAATAGCATCTCTGTCAACTGCAGAGGTCATAGGTACGTTTTCAGATGCTACTACACCATCGTTAAACTTTTGAGCTCCTAAATTTGCCTTATTCTCAGTAGCAAAGGACTGGACAGGTGATGATATATCAAGAACATCTGGTACCTCATCCCCAGCAAAATCAATAACTCTGCTAGGGTTTGGACTCTCAACACAAACCTTAAAATCAGTTAGCTGGGCATTTTCAGATGTTACTAAACTATCCCTACATTGACTTTCAAGTGGCGTAACAAAACCAACAGCCATCCCTCCTGGATGTATTACACCAGACGCTGTTGATATGTTATTGCTAGAATTTTCTGCTTGTTTTAGAGAGGCAGGTTTAGATACCTCAGTGCATACAACTCTGGTTGTAACTGCACTAATCCTTGGGTTTTCTTCAACAGCACTAGGCACATCTTGTGAAGACAGAAATGACTTAGTTGGTGTTGGTGGTGTCGGAATGCTTGATACTACCTCCTGTGAAGCAAACAAAATATTTTGAGAAGCTGAAGATACTTCCCTCTCTTTACCAGATAATAACATGATCTTCCTGTTTACAGAATTAGAAAAATTTTCTTTCAAAACTGAACTAGAAGCAGTAGGAGAAAAACTTACATTACACTGACAAAATGAATTTTCCTTATCCTTCTCTTTGTCTTCCAGAATTCTATTCTGATTTGATGGTAAAGAGGCAATCTGCTTCCTCTCTTTAGGCTCTCCCACCTGATACATGACTTCAATTACAGATCCACTTTCAATGTCAGCTGCTTGTATAACTTCAGTATGATATGCAGTAGTATTAGAATCCTTTGATGCATCTTCAGATGAATTGCTTATATCATTGTGTTTATCATTTTCATTGGCTATCTTTTCAGCTGCACTTTCTTCTGTGATATCAAATTCAATGTTTCTGTGCAAAATACTTGGAGCCTGCATCACCAGAGCATTCACTGTTGTTTCGGAAGGTACTTCAACTGCATTTCTAACCATGTTTTCTGATTCAAATGGTAATCCTTCATGTGCTAATTCCATGGTCACCTCAAATGGCATAACTTCAATCTCAACAGATGCAGTTGAAATTAGTCTTTCTACTTCAGCAAAGTTCCCATGAATAGGAATATGACCCTGAGCATTATCATCATTTCCAAAATTAATATTTTTCAGTGTGAGCTGCTGCTTATTAGAAGTACTAATGTGACAAGAAACATCTGAAGTTTCTATTAAAGGTACAGAACTTGAAGAAGTCACAGATATAGCAAATTCTTCCATTGTTGCCCTCATAGCCCCCATGTCCTGTATAATTTCTGAACCTAGACAAGCAATGGGTGAGGATGACTGAGCAGGACCTTCACATTTACTAATTCCAAGAGAATGAATTCCTTTATTACTCACATTAACTTCCAGATTCTGTGCATTCGAGGGTTCAATAGTGGATTGTAAAAGAGTTTCCTTTTCTTTTGCATCAGGGTCTATAATCAAAACATTATGTCTTGAAAAAAAGTCTAACATTGTAGATGACATTCCACTTGCCATATGAGTCACCACTGGTCCTGAATCAGTGGATACAACAGAATTTCCAACAGTACGAAAACTTTGGGGGCTTTCAACAGAGTACTGGCGATTTCTGACATATTCAGGAGAAGAGATAGGCGAGACAGTAGGAAAACCTGAAGTCTGCCCTGCAGAAGACCTAGAGACAGAGGCTAATGAAGAGCTGTCTATCTCACATGCTGATGTTACCTGAAAGCAGAGTGGAAGGGTCTTACAACATCCAAATGGATGTCACAGACTGGAAAATATTAACTGAAGACCTGAGAGATGTGGCAGAAGGATGCAAATATTACAGCTGTAGCAGTTTTTGCCAAATGTTAGCACCCTTTCACCATAGGATATTCAGATTTTGGAGAATAATGTGACCACCATGTTAGGATTAAAACAAAACCACCTATAAGCTTGTCTATAACCAACTTTAACAGGACTCTCATGCTCCATACATACGACTTACCTCTCCAGTTTCTTCAGCACTTCCCTCCTCCAAAGCTAGAGAGATGCTTGGGCACTCAATAATAGTTGGCCTCCTCTCCTTGACTGATTCCTCATCCTCAGAAGAATCACCTGAACTGGAAGAAGAAGCTGATGGTTCATGTGCTCTTTTCACTTCTTTTTCATCCTCCTTTTCCTCCCTGTCTGAGAATTCAATATCTGGATCAGAATTCTCCTCTTCTACCTGTTCCATAATAACTTTATTTCCAGTAAACTCAGAATCTGTGGCCAGGGCTTCTACAGAGCTTGGTCTGGAAATCAATGTGACCAGTACAGCTTCCTCAGGTTCGGGGAGTCGATCTTCAGTGGAGGTTACAAGGGTCATTCCATGCACAACCTGAGAACTATGCACAGATACTTTCTGCACTGATGAAGATGTGTCCCTTGTTATCTCTTGTGTGCTTTCTTGAGGCTGTTCTAACATAAACTCAGGCAAAGCATTTGGAACTTCTTGAACATCAGCTTCATGCACTGATGTAGTTGTGACCACAGTTATTGGAGTTCCAAGAGATAAAGGTTCATTTAGCTCAACTGAACTTTTAGCTTTAGCAAACTCAATATCACCAGCCACATGAACTTCTTGTACACTGAATTCAACAGGAAAATGTTTATCTTTTAATTCATCTGTGGCCATATTACTTACAAAACTGGTAGGCAAGTTCTCTTTCTCAGGCATCATTTCAACTGGAGCTGTACCTATGATTTGATTCTTAGTGTCTCTAACTTCACTTGAAAGATCTATCTTTGATGCATTTGCTTCATTAACAGATAAACAACTGTCTTCCTTTTCTTTATCCATTTCAGCTTTTTCATCATCTGTATCACTTAATTCTGTATCACTCATCACCTCCTCCAGTTCAGCAATCATTGCCTGCAATTTTTCTACAGGAAGCTGCTCATAATCCATTGCATGACTAGCAACTTCTACTCCCAACTGCTCTGATTTGCTTGTTTCTTTTTGGTTTAATGATACAAGACCACTCTCACCATCACTTGGTTGTATTTCACAGTGTGAAGCTTCATTAGCATTGATACTAGCAAAATCTGGGCCCATTTCTTTTTTGACTGGAGAAACTAGCTCATGAGAGCTTTTAATATACATGTGAGTGATTGCTTCGCTTGAGACTATTTGACTCTGCTGTGATACAAGTTCTATTGTGTGAAATTCTTCTGTCCTAGAAGAATCTATGGATCCCACACCCTGAGTTGCAGAGGGAGAGAACAAACTGTCTCCTTTGGAAGAAACACTCTCAGAAACAGATTCAAGATCAGAAAAGGTTCCTTCAAAATCCCTACTTGCTTCTGAGGCAGGAGCCATGTCAGTGTCTATTGAAGCTAATGACTCTAAATCATCATCCTCACATCTTCTAATCTTTAAGAGGGAGAATTTCTCATCTCCATCCTGTTCTGCTTCAAGATCCTTCACAGAACCTCTCATTCGATTGCCTTCTATTGCAGTCATATCAATATCCTTCTCTGCTACTTCTTTCAGTCCTGCTATAAGCTCATCAAAATTATCTAGATCGGTTTCAGTCTCAGTTATCTTTCTTTTACGATCTCTTCCTGTTGAATCACAGAGGGTCATATCATGTGAAGTGATACTAGCTGGATGAAAATCAGCTTCTGGAGACACATCTACTGATGACTCATCTACATCACCACAAGAAACAATATTAGCCTCAGCAGTTCTCAATACTTTCTGGTTGGCTGTTGTCCCAGCAATGTTGAAAGAAAGGTGTGATATTGTCATTTTCACTTCCTCAACTTCAACAAGACTAATCTGTTTTGGCTGGTCTATATAGGATGAAGTTTTAGAACCTTCAGTTGATTCTTGTAGAGACGTGGAATATTCTGTTTTCTCATTACCAACTCCTTCCTCCGTTTCAGATGATGGATGATCCAATAGTGTTGTTACACTACTGGTGACTGCAGTTACAGAGTGATCATCTTTAGGTTCAACTTTCACAACACTATCAATGAGAGAAGAATCTCCCCATGTGTTACTGTCAACTGAGGAAAACATTTCATATGATTTAACAGCCTCTCCTGTTTCTGATTCATTCTTTGCATCCTCTTTGGTGGCTGTTACTTGAGGCTTTGAATTTCCTGAACATAAATTTGATTTATCTGATAATACTAAAACTGTGGAGTCATTATTAATGGAAGGCATCATTTCTGTAGTGGTGTTAGTAACAGTTGTAGTGGTAGACATAACACTACGCACTAAACTTGTACTTCTCAACACAGCATTTTCTCCATGTACAGTACTTTCAAAAGTGTCTTCCTCAGTTTCCATTATTGTGGGATCTTCCTGCATGGTTAATGGTAATGACTTCAAGTCAGTGAATTGATGAGAAGATGAGATTTGTGATGTATTAAATTCTGGTGTTATTCCTGAATTCTGAGTAAGTTGTACAGAGTCATGGGTTAAACTGGTAGTTACAGCAATTTCATTAACACATGCTGTAGTGGTAGAAAGAGTAGAGGTGGTGTTGGTGTGGCCTGCAGATGGTTTTGGCCCTTGTGTCTCTGAAGTCAAGGTAAAATCTATGGAGGAGATGCTTGTGCCTTGTGTGTCCAGGTGACAATGCTGAAAAGATATACATTGGATCTTGCTCACCAGTATTAAAATCAGACCAACTCTGAACTCCGCTGACTTGCTAAGTTTTAATCTCTACCTTCAATTCGAACAGTATGGTGAGATCAAGCTGCTGCCGTATATTCTAGTCCAGCAGAAGCAGTAAGGTTAACAGACCAGACACCACATGTAGTGTTGACAGAGCCATGAAGGAGCTTGTTAGACAGGTAACATTAGGAGCTAAGAGAGAGTGAATAGAAGGGGCAGCAATAACCTTTCTAGTCACATTTCAACACAGAAACTCCACTGACATATACCACAGCACTAATCTGAAAGCTCACATATCCTAAGCCCACACAACTATCCTAGCCCAAGCAATAAACTAAATGTGCCCTTCCTTAAGAGGAAGCATCATTAAAACTACTGATAATGTAGTGTGGTGTGGTGTGGTGAGGTAATATGAAGGATAAGTATGGATCTTATGATACCAATACAAGAAATCTGGTGAGCAGAAATACTTATAATCTACACTAAAAATATCAACTGAAAAGCATCACAGGAATTTCGAAAGTCCTTTCTACAGCTAATGCTAAATGTCTTTCATATTACCAAAAAACTGTTTTCTTTATAAAACAGGACAAAATTATCACATCACCCACATGAAGCCACATTATCCCCAAAACACAGAATATCCTAAAGGCAGGAATAAACATGAAAAGAAAAGGGCAAGATAAGTCTTGAAACAATGGGATAATTAAGATCATTTTGAGGATGTAGGTTAAAAATATTGCTAAACAGTCTGAAGATTCACTGGTAAGAAAATATACAGCAAACTATTAGTCTTGTTAGATCTTCATACTGCAGAATAATTAGATGCAGCTTTTCAGATGAAAGAAAAATTATCACTGATACTGATACTTCAACTGGATAACTTTTTTATAAATTTATTTGAATTCAAGTAATATATTCAAAAATTTAAGAACTTCACACAGAGGATGTAACGGATTCAAAGAAGTACCCAGTAATGCACAAGCCTCCCAAGCACAACATGCAACATACACAAGCTTTGCAGTGTCAAAACCCTGAAACATAAACTGACAATAGCAGCAGCTTTGGGTAATTTGCCAAACTGGTTAAGTAATAACCATTTGCAACAAATAAATGCTAAATAATTCGTGCAGCAGAGAAGTTCATTAAAGAGCAAAAAACTATGGAAAACATACATTATATTCTGAATCCACTTCAATTACTGAACTTTATATGTCAATAAAAGCATAAAATATACATTCAAAGACACGAGCATGACAATTTCAACATTCTAGCAAGTAACAAATGGTAGGAAGGAGAACATGTGTAAAATACAATCTGAAAAACCAGTCATTATTGAAAATATATGATTACATCATTCTTTAAATACAGAGTAATATCACACACAAATTTCTTTAAAAACATAGCACCATATACTCCTTCCATTAAGAAAAATCTTGGTACTCAAACAGCTATATCTTACCTGCATAATCTTGTAGATATTTTCCCACCTCTGGTTGATGAGCAATAACTCTGGTTGTATCCGAGCTTGGAATAGAACACCATGGTTGATGAGATGAATAGCTGTGTCACGAATATTCTCAATCTGACTCTTGTAGTTTTGCATTTCCTGAGACACACCCTGTAAGCAATACAGTTGTTTAAGTTACCAGTCTCATAAAAATAATCAATAGCCCACGTATCTTTCTCCCACTGTAAACCAGGCTTGATTATACTGCATCTTTTTTCTTTCTTTTTTGTTAGCTGAGACGGCACGGGCAGCCTAGGCCCTAATCAAGCCATCCCATTTATGCTATATATATATTTATTCATTTATTATATTTGATCGCTGTTTTCCACATCAGCGAGGTAGCGCCAGGAAACAGACGAAGAAAAACCCATCCCCCGCATACACACATATATACATACATGC
>JAYMFT010076485.1:0-14425 GCA_038088735.1 Panulirus argus
GAGTAAATACAAGATATATGGAGAGAGAGAGAGAGAGAGAGAGAGAGAGAGAGAGAGAGAGAGAGAGAGTAAAGAAAATACTTCTCTTTTCTATGCGAACATTTCAACGTTTAACCTCGTTCTCCTTTGACCTTCACCTTCCCTTGCCCTTTCCCACACCACAGGGAGATGAGGATCGACCCTGCGCGCTGGGAAACCCGCAGACCACCGTGGGGAAGAGCACGGGAAAGAAAAAACCCTTCCGACAACTCAGAGAGTCCGGTTGACCAACTAGCACTCTGACTAGCAGGCAAGTTCCATTAGTCCGGTTGGCTGGTTTACTAGTAAGATGGCTGGCGAGCTGACCGGGTTTTAGGTAGGGTGGACGGGTTCGACTGTGCGCGAGTGGTTCTGTTCTTGGTCCACCAGCTTGTCGACCGGAGCTTCTGAGGTGGGATCGTGGTGAGAGATCAAGCGGGTGCTTCTGCTCTGCGAAGAAGCTATTTCCTGTCAACGGAAGGATACGAAATGTCAGCTGGCTATTAGATCGTGGCCGTACTAGCTACTGGATCGTGGCTGCACTAGCTAGTGGATCATGGCTGCAATAGCCACACTAGCGAGGAGATCGTGGTCAAACTCGCTAAGTTGATCCTTGCCAGTCGCACTAGCTGATCCTGGCCAACCTTACTAGCTGACTCTAGCCAGGCGCACTACCTGATTCTGGCCAGGCTCAATAGCTGATCCTGGCCAAGTGCACTAGCTGGTCCTGGCCAGGTGCACTAACTTGTCCTGGCCAAGCGCACCAGCTGATCCTGACCAGTTGCGCTGGCTGGTCCTGGCCAGATGCACTAGCTGATCCTGGCCAAGTTTGCTAGCTGGTCCTGATAAGGTGCACTAGCTCATCCTGGCCGAGTGCACTAGCTGGCCCTGGCCAGGTGAACGAACTGGTCCTGGCCAGGTGCACAGGCTGGTCCTGGCCAGGTGCACTGGCTGGTCCTGGACAAGCACATCAGCTGATCCTGGCCAGGTGCACTAGCTGATCATGGCCAGGTGCACTAGCTGGTCCTGGCCAGGCGCATTAGCTGATCCTGGCCAGGTATACTTGCTGGTTGCGTCCATATGCACTAGCTGGTCATGGCCAAGTGCATTAGCTGATCCTAGTCAGATGAACTATCTGATCCTGGCCAGGTGCACTAGCTGGTCCTGGTCAGGTGCACCAGCTGGTCTTAGCCAGGTGCACTAGCTGGTCCTGGCCAGGAGCACAAGCTGGTCTTTGCCAGGTGCACTAGCTGATCCTGGCCAGGTTCACTAGCTGGTCCTGGACAAGTGCACTAGCTGGTCCTGGCCAGGTTCACTGGCTGGTACTGGCCAGGCGTAGTAGTTGGTCCTGGCAAGGTGCACTAGCTTGTCCTGGCCAGGGGCACTAGCTGATCTTGGCCAAGCTAGATGGTGTTGTCCAGAAACACAAACTGGTCATAGCCAGGTGTGCTTGCTGGCCCTGACCATGTGCACTAGTTTGGCCGGGACAGGTGCTCTAGCTGATCTTGGCCTGATGCACTAGTGGGTCCTAGCCAAGCGCATTAGCTGATCCTGGCCAGGTGCACTAACTGGTCTTGGTCAGGCGCATTAGCTGATCCTAGCCAGGTGCACTAGCTGGTCCTGTCTATGAGCATTAGCTTAACCTAGCTAGGTGCACTAGCTGATCCTGGCCAAGTGCACTAGCCGGTCCTGGCCAGGTGCAATACCTGATCCTAGCCATATGAACTAGCTGATCCTGGCCAGGCGCATTAGCTGATCTTGGCGTGGTGCACTAGCTGATCCTGGTCAGGTGCAATAGCTGGTCCTGGCTAGGCGCATTAGCTTATTCTGGCCAGGTGCACTAGCTGATTCTGGCCAGATACACTAGCTGATTCTAGCCAAGTGCACTAGATGGTTCTGGTTAGGAACACAATCTGGCTCTGGCCAGGTGCAACAGCTGGACCTGGACAAGTGCACTAGCTGATCCTGGTTAGGTGCACTAACTGGTCCTGGCCATTCGCTTTAGCTGATCCTGGCCAAGCACATTTACTGATCCTGGTCAGGTGCACTAGCTTGTCCTGACCAGGTGTACTAGCAGGTTCTGGCCAAGTGCATTTGCTGATCCTGGCCAGATGCACTAACTGTTCCTGGCTAGGTACACTAACTAGTCATGGCCAGGTGCAATAGTTGATCCTGTCCAGGTGCACTTAATGGTTTTAGCCAGGTTCACTAGTTATTTTTGGCCAGGTGCTCTCGCTGATCCTGGCCAGGCACATTGGCTGCTCCTGGCCAAGTATACTTGCTGGTCCTGGCCATGTGCACTAGCTGGTTTTGGGCAGGTGCACTAGCTCATCCTGGCCAAGCAAACTAGCTGGCCCTGGCCAAGTGAACTAGCTGGTCCTGGCCATGTGCACTAGCTCGTTCTGACCATACGCACTAGCTGGTCCTGGCCAGGTGCACAAGCTGATCCTGGCCAAGTGCACTGACTGGTCCTGGCCAGGTGCACTGGCTGGTCCTGGACGAGAGCATTAGCTGATCCTGGCCATATTTACTCGCTGGTCCTGGCCAGTTGCACAAGCTGATCATGGCCAAATGCACCTGCTGGTCCTGGTCAGGTACAATTACTGATCCAGGTAAATGCGCTTGCTGGTCCTGGCTAGGTGCACCAGCTTGTCCTGGCCAGGTGCAGTAACTGGTCCTGGCCAGGTGCACTAGCTAGCCCAGGCCAAATGCACTAACAGGTCATGGCCAGGTGCACTAGCTGATCCTGGCCAGGTGCACTAGCTGGTCCTGGCCAGGTGCACTAGCTGGTCATGGCCAGGTGCACTAGCTTATCCTGGCTAGGTGCGCTATCTGATCCAAGCCATATGCACTAGCTGGTCCTGGCCAGGTGCACAAGCTCTCCCTTGCCAAGTGCATTAGCAGGTCCTGGCCAGGTGCATTAGTTGGTCCTGGCCAGGTGCACTAGCTGGTCATGGCCAGGTGCACTAGCTGATCGTGGCCATATGCACTAGCTGGCCCTGGACAGGAGCATTATCTGATCCTGGACAGGTGCACTAGCTGGTCCTGGCCAGGTGCACTAACTGACACTGGCCAAGTGCACTAGCTGGTCTTGGCCAGGTGCACATGCTGGTCCTAACCAGGTGCGCTAATTGGTTATGACCAAGAGGATTAGGTGATCCAGGCCAGGTGCGTTAGCTCATTCTGGTCAGGTGCACTAGCTTATCTTGGTCAGGTGCACTAGCTGGTCCTGACTAGGTGCACTAGCTGATCCTGGCCAGTTATATCTGCTGGTCCTGGCCAGGAGCACTAGCTGGTCTTGTCCAGATGCACTAGGTGGTCCTGGCTAGGTGCACTAGCCGGTCCTGACCAAGCACATTAGCTGATCCTGGTCAGGTGCACTAGCTGATCCAGGCAAGGTGCACTAGTGGTCCAGGCCTGGAGCAATAGCTGGTCCTGGCCAGATGCATAAACTGGTCCTGTCCAGTTGCATTAATTGATTCTGGCCAGGCGCAATAATTGATCATGGCCAGGTGCACTAGCTGGTGCTGGCTAAGTACACTAGCTGGTCCTGGTCAGGTTCACTATTTGGTCCTGGCCAGTTGTACTGGCTGATCATGGCCAGTTGCACTAGCTTTTCCTAGCCTGTTGCTTTAGCTGATCCTGGCCAGGTTCACTTGCTGTTCCTGGCCAGGCGCATTAGCTGATCATGGCCAGGTGGGATAGCTGGACCTGCCCAGGTGCACTTGCTGGTCTTGGCCAGGAGCACTAGCAGGCTCTGGCCAGGAACACTAGCTCACTCTGGCTAGGTGCACTTGCTCGTCCTGGCCCGGAGCACTAGCTGGCTCTGGCTAGGTGCATTAGCTGATGTTGGCCTGGTGCATTTCGTGGTCCTTGCGAGATGTACTAGCTGAAGTTGGCCAGGTGCAATACCAGACCCTGACCAGGTGCAGAAGCTGATCCTGGCCAGGCGCAGTAGCTGATTTTGGCCAGGCGCAATAGCTGATCCTGCCCAGGTGCACTCTCTATTCATGACCAGGTGGACAAAAGGGTCTTAGCCAGGTGCACTAGTTGGTTCCGGCCATAAGCACTAGCTGTTAGTGGCCAGGTGCACTAGCGTGTCTTGGCCAGATGCACCAGTTGGTTCTGGCCATGAGAACTAGCTGGTAGAAGCCAGGTGCACTAGCTGGCCCTGGCCAAGTGTACTTGTTGACCCTGGCCTGGTGCACTAGCCGGTCCTGGCCAGGTGCACTAGCTGATCCTGGCCAAGTGCACAACTTGGCCCTGGCCAAGTGCTTAAGCTGATCCTGGTCAAGTGCACCAGCTGAACCTAGCCAGATTCACTAGCTGATCCTGGACCGGCACACTAATTGGTCATGGCCAAATGCCCTAGCTGGCCCAAGCCAGGTACACTAGTTGATCCTGACCAGGTGCACTCACTGATCCTGGCCAGTTGCACTTGCTGGTCCTTGCCAGGTGCACTGTCTGATTCTGGCCAGGTGCACTAGCTGGGCCTGGTTAGGTGCACTAGCTGGGCCTGGCCAGGTGCACTAGCTGGGCCTGGCCAGGTGCACTAGCTGGGCCTTGCCAGGTGCACTATCTGATTCTGGCTAAGAGCAATAGCCTATTCTAGCTAGGTGCACTTACTGGTCCTGGCCAGATGCACTAACTGGTCCTGTCTAGGTCCACTGGCTTGTGTTGGCCAGGTGCACTAGCTGATCCTGGCTAGGTGCACTAGCTGGTCCTGGCCAGGTGCCCAGCTGGTCCTGGTTAGGTGCACTAGCTGGGCTTGACCAGTTGCACCAACTGATCCTGGACAGGTGCATTAGCTGATTCTGGCCAGGTGCACTAACTAGCCCTGGCCAGGTGTATTAGCTGGTCCTGGCCAGTCACATTAACTGATCTTTGCCAGGCGCATTAAATGATGCTGGCCAGGTGCACTAGCTGGTCTTGGACAGGTGCATGAGGTGATCCTCTCAAGGTGCACTAGCTGATTATGCTTAGGCGCAATTGCTGATCACGGCCAAGTGCACTTGCTGGTTTGGCCAGGTGCACTAGTTGGTCTCGGCCAGGTGCACTAGGTGGTACTGGCCAGATGCATTGTCTGATCCTAGCTAGATGCACTTGCTGGCCCAGGCCAGGTCCGCTAGCTGGTCCTAGCCAGGAACACTATCTGGTCCTGACCAGGTGCACTAGCTGGTCCTAGGAGGGTGAACTATCTGATCCTGGCCAGGTGCGCTAGCTGGTCCTGGCCAGGTGCAATACCTGGTTGTGGCCGGGCGCATTAGGAGACCCTGGCCAGGTGTGTTAACTCATCCTGGTCAGGTGCACTAGCTGGTCTTGGCCAGGTGTACTAGCTGGTCCTGGCCAGATGCACTAGCTGGCACTGGCTATGTGCATTAGCTGATCCTGGCCAGTTGCACTTGCTGGTCCTGGCCAGGAGTAATAGCTGGCCCTGGCCAGGCGCACAAGGTGGTCCTAGGTAGGCGTACTAGCCGGTTCTTGCCAGGTGCATTAGCTGATCCTGGCCTTGTCCACTAGCTGATTCAGGCAAGGTGCACTAGAAGGTCCTGGCCAGGTGCATAAGCTGGTCCTGGCCAGTCGCATTAGCTGATCCTGGCCAGATGCATTAGCTGATTCTAGCCTCGTTCACTAACTGATCCAGGCAAGGTGCACTAGCTGGTCCTGGGCTGGAGCCGGTCCTGGTAAGGTACATTAGTTGATCCTGGCCAGGTGCACTAACTGATCCTGGCCAGGTGCACTAGCTGATCCTTGCGAGGTGTGCTAGCTGATCCTGACCAGGTGTACTAGCTGCTCCTGACCAGATGAGCTAGTTGCTCATGGCCAGGTGCACTTGTTGGTTCTGAACAGGCACAGTAGCTGATTTTGGCCAGGTGCACTAGCTTGTCTTTGCCAGGTGCACTTCCTGGTCATGGCTAGGTGCACAAGTTGGTCATGGCCAGGTGCCCTAGCTGGCCCTGGCCAAGTGCACTAGTTGGTCCTGGCCGAGTGCACTAGCCGGTCCTGGCCAGGTGCACTAGTTGATCGTAACCAGTTGCTCTAGTTGGTTCTGGCCAGGTGCACAAGCTGATCCTGGCCAAGTGCACTACCTAGTCTTGGCCAGGTGCACAAGCCGATCCTGGTCGGATGCACTGGCTGAATATAGCTAGGTGCACTAGCTGATCCCGGCAAGGCTCACTAGCTGGTCCTGGCCAAGGGCCCTAGCTGGCCCAAGCCAGGTGCATTAGCTGATCCTTGCCAGGTGTATTTCTTGGTCTTGGCCAGGTTCATTGGTTGGTCCTGGCCGAGTGCACGTGCTGCTCCTGGCCAGGTGGACAGGCTGATCCTGGCCATGTGCACTTGTTGGTCCTGGCCAGGCGCAATAGCTGATTTTGGCCAGGAGTACTATGTTGTCCTGGCCAGGTGCACTTCCTGGTCATGGCCAGGTGTACTAGCGGGTTATAGCCAGGTGCACTAGCTGTTTCTGGCCATGAGCACTAACTGGTAGTGGCCTGGTGCAGTAGCTGACCCTGACCAAGTGCACTAGCTGGTCCTGGCCAGGTGTACAGGTTGATTCTGGCCAGGCGCACTTGTTCCTGGCCAGGTGCAGTAGCTGATTTAGTTCAGGTGCACTAGCTTGTTCTGGCCAGGTGCATTTCCTGGTCATGGCCAGGCGCTCTAGCTAGTTCTGGCCATGAACACTAAATGGTAGTGGCCAAGTGCACTAGCTGGCCCTGACCAAGTGCACAAGTTGGTCCTGGCCAGGTGCACAAATAAGCCCTGGCCAGGTGTAGAGGTTGATTCTGGCCAGGTGTAGAGGTTGATTTTGGCCAGGTGCATTTGTTGTTCCTGGCCAGGCGAAGTAGCTGATTTTGGCCAGGTGCGCTAGCTTGTGTTGGCCAAGTGCATAAACTGATTTTGACCAAGCGCATTAGCTGATCCTGGCAAAATGCACTTCCTGGTCATGGCTAGGTGCACTGGCTGGTTTTGGCCATGAGCTCTAGCTGGTAGTGGCGAGGTGCACTTGCTGGCCCTGGCCAAGTGCACCAGCTGGTCCTAGCCTGGTGCACTAGCCGGTCCTGGAAAGTTGCTTTAGTTGATCTTTACCAGTTGCTTTAGCTGGTCCAGGCCGGGCGCACTAGCTGGTCCTGGTCAAGTGCCCTAGCTGACCCAAGCCAGGTGCGCTGGTTGATTCTGGCCAGGTGCATTTCGTGGTCCTGGCTAGGTGCACTAGCTGCCCCTGGCCAGGTGTAATATCTGCTCCTGGCCAGGCGCACAGAATGATCCTGGCCAGATGCACTTGTTGGTCCTGGCCAAGCGCATTAGATGATTTTGGTCAGGTGCACTAGCTTGTTCCGGCCAGGTGCATTAGCTGATTTTGGCCAAGCTCAATATCTGATCCTGGTCAGGTGCACTTCCTGGTCATGGCCAGGTGCAATAGCTGGTTCTGGCCATGAACACTAGCTGCTAGTGACCAAGTGCACTAGCTGGCCCTGGCCAGGTGCACTAACTGGTCCTGGCCAGGTGCAGTAGTTGATCCTGGCCAGTTACTCTAGCTGGTCCGGGCCAGGTGCACTAGCTGATCATGGTCAAGTGCACTATCAGGTCCTGGCCAGGTGCACTAGCTGATCCTGGTCCGGTGCACTAGCTGATCTTGGCCCAGCGCACTAGCTGGCCCTGGTCAAGTGTACTTGCTGTTCCTGGCTAGGCCTACTCGCTGATCCTGGCCAGTTGCACTAGCTGGTCATTGCCAGGTGCATTAGCTGATTCTGACCAGGAGTAATAGCTGATCTTAGCTAGGTGCGCTTGCTGGTCCTGGCCAGATGCACTAGCTAGCCCTGGCCAGGTGCACTAGCTGGTCCTGGCTAGGTGCACAAGTTGGTCCTGGCAAGGTGCACTAGCTGGTCCAGGTTAGGTGCATCAGGTGATTCTGGCCAGGTGCACTAGCTAGTCCTGGCCAAGTGTACTCGGTGGTCTTGGCCAGTCGCATTAACTGATCTTTGCAAGGCGCATTTACTGATGCTGGCCATGTGCACTAGTTGCTTTTGGACAGGTGAACTAGGTGATCCTTTCAAGGTGCACTAGCTGATTATGGCTAAGCGTAATTGCTGATTATGGCTAGGTGCACCTGCTGGTTTTGGCCAGGTGCACTAGTTTGTCCTTGCTAGGTGCACTAGCTGGTCCTGGCCAGGTGCCTTAGCTGATCCTAGACAGGTCTACTAACTGGTTCAGGCCAGGTGCGCTGGGTGATCCTAACTAGGTGCACTAACTGATCCTGGCCAGGTGCACAAGCTGGTCTTGGCCAGTTGCACCAGCTGTTTCTGGCCAGGTGCATTAGATGATCTGGCCAAGTGCACTAGCATGTCCTTGCCAGGCGTATTACTTGATCCTGGTCAGGTGCACTAACTGGTCCTGGCCAGGTGCACTAGCTGGTCGTGGTCAGGTGCACATGCTATTCTTGGCTAGCTGCACTTGCTGATCTTGGCAATGTGGACTTGCTGGTCCGTGCCAGACGCACTAGTCTGCTTTGGTCATGTGAACTAGATGATCGTGGTCAGGTGCTCAAGCTGGTCCTGGCCAAGTGCACTAGCTGGTCCTGGACAGGTGCACTAGCTGACCCTGGCCATGTGCACTAGGTTTTCCTGGCTTGGCGCATTAGTTGATCCTGGACAGGTGAACTTGCTGGTCCTGGCCAAATGCAATAGCTTGTCCTGGCCAGGTGAATTAGCTGATCACAGCCAGACGGACTAACTGGACTTGCCGAGATGAACTTGCTGATCAGTACCAGGTGCACGAGCTGGCCTTGGCCAGGTGCACTAGCTGATCTTGGCGAGGTGCACTTGTTCGTCTTGGCTAGGAGCACCAGCTAGCCCTGGCCAGGTGCACTAGATGATTCTTGGCAGGTGCACTTTGTGGTCCTGACCAAATGCACTTGTTGGCTTTTGCTAGGTGCTCTAACTGGTTCTGGCTAGGCACATTAGCTGACCCTTACCAGGTGCACTAGCTGATCCTGGCCAGGTGCATCTCATGGCCCTGGCCAGATGCATTAGATGGTCCTGGCCACGTGCACTAGCCTGGTCAGGTGTACTATTTGATCCTGGTCAGAAGCAATAACTGGTCCTGACCAGGTGCACTAGGTGGTTTTGGCCAGGTGTGCTAGCTGATTCTGGCCAGGAGCAATAGCTGATCCTAGCTAGGTGCACTTGCTGTCCCTTCCCAGGTGCATTTCATGGTTCAGGCCAGGTGCACTATCTGGTCCTTGTCAGGCACATTAACTGATTCTGGCTAGGTGCATTAGCTGATCGTGGCCAGGTGCACGAGGTGGTTTTGGCCAGGTACACTATCTGATTTTGATCAGGTTCACTAGATGATCCTGGCCAGGTGTATATGCTGGTCCTTGCCAGGTGCACTGGCTAATCCTGGTCAAGCGCACTTGCTTATCCTGGCCAGGTGCACTAGATGATCCTTGCTAGGTACAGTAGCTGATCCTGGCCAAGCGAACTGGCTGATCCTAGCCAGGTACCCATGATGGTCCTGGTCAGGTGCCCTAGCTGGTTTTGACTATGTGCACTAGGTGGTCCTAGCCAGGAGCACTTGCTGGTCCTGGCCACGTGCACAAGCTGGTGCTGGCCAAGTGCGCTAGCTTGTTCTGGAGAGGTGCAGTAGCTGGTCCTGGCTAGGCGCATTACCTGATCTTAACTAGGTACACTAGCTGATCTTGGCCAGGTGCACTGGCTGATCTTGGCTAGGTAGATTAGCTGGTCCTGGCTAGGTGCAATAGCTGGCCCTGGCCAAGTGCACTGGCTGGTCCTGGCTAAGTGCGCTAGCTTGTGTTGGCCAGGTGCACTAGCTGGTCCTTGCCTTGCGCATTAGGTATTCTCGCCAGGTGCACTTGCTGGTCCTGGCCAGTCGCAGCAGCTGATCCTGGCAAGGTGCACAAGCTGATCCTGGCCAGGTACACTAGCTGATCCTGGCCAATAGCATTAGCTTATTTTGACAAAGGCGTATTAGCTGATCCTGGCCAGGTGCACTGGCTGGTCCTAGCCAGACGCATTACATGATTATGATCAGGTGCACTGGTTGGTCCTTCCAAGGCGCATTAGTTGATTCTTGCCAGGTTCACTTACTGGTCATGGCCCGTTGCACTAGCTGGTCATGGCCACCCGCATTAGCTGATCCTGGCCAGTTGCACTGGCTGGTCCTGGCCAGGTGCACTAGCATGTCCTAGCCAGGCACATTAGGTGATCCTGGCCAGATGTACTAGCTGGTCCTGGGCAGGTGCACTAGCTGGCCATGGCCAGGTGCATTAGCTGATCCTGGCCATGTGCACTTGCTGGTCCTGGGCAGGCGCACTAGCTGGCCATGGCCAGGTGCATTAGCTGATTCTTGCAAGGTACGCTAACGGGTCCGGGCCAGGTGCATTAGCTGGTTCTGGCCAAGTGCATCAGGTGATCCTGGCTAGATGCACTTGCTGGTCCTGGCCAAATGTACTAGCTGGTCCTGGTCACGCACATTAGCTGATCATGGCCAGGTGCACTATTTGGCCCTGGCCAGGTGCATTAGCTGGTCCTAGCCAGGTGTACCAGCTGATCGTGGCCAGATGCACCAACTGATCCCGGCCAGGTGCACCAGCTGATTTTTGCGAGTTGCACTAGCTGATCCTGGCTAGGTGCACTAGCTGGTCCTGGCCAGGTGCACTAGCTGATCCTTGTCAGGTGCACTACCTGATCCTGGCCAGGTGCATTTGCTGGTTTTGGACAGGTGCACTAGCTGGTCCTGGTCAAGTGCATTAGCTGGCGCTCTCCAGGTGCACTTGGTGCTGGCCAGTCGCATCAGCTGATAATGGCTAGGTTTACGTAAAGATGGCCCTTGGCAGGTGCATTAGATGGTCCTGGCCACGTTTACTTGCTGGTCTTGGCCAGATGCAGCAGTTTATCCTGGACTGGTGCACTAGCAAGTCCTGGCCAGTTGCACATGCTGATCCTGGCTAAGTGCACTTGCTGGTCCTGGTCACGCACATTAGCTGATTATGGCCAGGCGCACTAACTGGACCTGCCCAGGTGCACTTGCTGTGTTAGTTAGGTGCAATAGTTGGCATTGGCCAGGTACACTATTTTTTCCTGGTTAGGTGCTCTAGATGGTCCTGGCTAGGTGCACTAGCTGATCCTAGCCAGATACACCAGCTGATCTTGGACAGGTACACTAGCCGGTTTTGGCCAAGTGCACTAGTGGGTCCTGGCCAGGTGCACCTGCTGGCCCTTGCCAGGTGCACAAGCTTAACCTGGGTAGGTGCACTTGCTCTTCCGAGTCAGGTGCACTAGCTGATCCTGGCCAGATGCATTAGCGGCTCCTGGCCAGGTGCACTACATGATCCTGGTCAGGTGCACTTGCTGGTTTTGGGTAGATGCGCTAGCTGGTCCTGGGCAGGTGCATTAGCTGGCCCTCTCCAGGTGCACTTGCCGGTCCTGGCCAGGCGCATCAGCTGACAATGGCCAGGTTTTCTAGATGGACCTTGGTAGGTGCACTAGGTGTTCCTGGCCAGGTTCATCGGCTGGTCTTGGCCAGATGCAGCAGTTTATCCTGGCCAGGTGCACTAGCTGGTCCTGGTCAGTTTCCCATGCTGATACTGGTCAGGTGCACTTGCTGGTCCTGGCCAAATGCACTACCTAGTCCTGGTCACGCGCATAAGCTGATTATGGCCAGGTGCACTAGCTTGACCT
This sequence comes from Panulirus argus, assembly GCA_038088735.1. NCBI lineage: Eukaryota > Metazoa > Arthropoda > Malacostraca > Decapoda > Palinuridae > Panulirus > Panulirus argus. The sequence continues at coordinate 11,718 of JAYMFT010076485.1, forward strand.
GCATAGGTGCACTTACTGTGTTGGTTAGGTGCACTTGCTGACCTTATCCAGGTACACTGTTTTTCCTGGTTGGGTGCACCAGATGGTTCTGGCCAGGTGCGCTAGCTGATCTGGCCAAGTGCACTAGCAGACCTTAGCCAGATGTATTAGATGGTCTTGGCCAGATGCACTAGAGGGTCCTGGCCAAGTGCACCAGCTGGCCCTGGCCAGGTGCACTTGCTTAACCTAGGTAAGTGTACTTGCAGGTCCTAGCCAGGTGCATTAGCTGATCCTGGACAGATGCATTAGCGGCTCCTGGACAGGTGTGCTAGCAGGCCCTGGCCAGGTGCACTGACTGATCCTCGCCAGGTGCACTTGTGATACTGGTTAGATACACTTGCTATTCCTGGACAGGTACACTAGCTTGTCCTGGTCAGGTGCACTTGCTGGCCCTGGACAGGTGCACCAGCTGGCACTGGCCTGGTGCACTAGCTGGTCCTGGCAAGGTGCACTTGCTGATCCTGGCTAGGCGCATCAGCTGATCCTGGCCAGGTGCAATAGATGGTTCTGGCCTTTTGCACTAGCTGATCCTGGACAGACGCACAAGCTGGTCCCGGTCAGGTGCACTAACTGATCCTAGATAGGTGCACTAGTTGGTTGTGGACAGGTTCACTAGCTGGTCATGGCCAGGCAAACTAGTTGATCCTGGCCAGGTGCACAAGCTGATCATGGCCAAGTGCACTAGTTGGTTCAGACAAGGTGCATCTGCTGATCTGGGCTAGGTGCACTAGCTGGTACCTGCTAAGTGCACTTGTTGGACCTGGCCAGGTGCATTAGCAGATCCTGGCCAGGTGCACTAGCTGATCGTGGCCAGGTGCACCAGTTGATCTTGGTCAGGTGTAGTAGCTGGTCCTAGCCATCTGCACTAGTTGATCATGGCCAGGTGCACTACCTGATCCTGGCCATTGGTACTGTCTTGTCTTGGCCAGGCGTACTTGCTGGTCCTGGCCAGATACATTAGCTCATCCTGGCCAAGTGCACTAGCTGATCCTGGCCGGGCGCATTAGCTGATTATGGCCAGGTGCACTGGCTGGTTCTGGCCAGGTTTACTAGATGGGCCTGGGCAGGTGCACTAACTTATCCTGGCCAGGTGCACTAGCTTGTCCTGACCAGGTGCACTACCTGATATTGGTCAGGTGCACTTACTGCTCCTGGCCAGGTACACTAGCTGGTCCTGGCCAGGTGCACTAGTTGATCCCGGCCAGGTGCACTAGCTGATCCTGGCCAGGTGCACTAGCTAATCCTGGCCAGGTGCACTAGCTGATCCTGACCAGGTGCACTAGCTGGTCCTGGCCAAGTGCACTAGCTGGTCCTGGCCAGGTGCATTAGCTGAGTCTGGCCAGATGTACTAGTTGATCCTGGCTAGGTGCATTAGCTTGTCTTGGCCTGGTGTGCTTACTGGTTATGGCCAGGTGCACTAGCTTATCCTGGCCAGGTGCACCAGCTAATTCTAGCCAGATGCATTAGCTGATCCTGGCTAGGTGCACTAGCTGACCCTAGCCAGATGTACTAGTTGATCCTGGCCAGATGCCGTAGCTGATTCTATCCAGGTGCACTAGCTAGTCCTAGCCACGTACACTTTCTGATTCTGGCTATGCGTACTTGCTGATTCTGGTCACGCACACTAGCTGGTCCTGACTAGGTGCACTATCTGATCCTGGCTAGGCGCACTAGCTGGTCCTGGTCAGGTGCACTAGCTGGTCCTGGCCAGGTGCACTAGCTGATCCTAGCCAGGTGCACTAGCTGGCCCTAGCCTGACGCGGGGAGATTTCAATGAAAACGCAGAAAGTTATCCTAACGCATCGTGACTGTGGGCGGGACAAGAACCTTCCTATACACAATGCAGCGAGAGTGATAGCCATGACAGATGGCCGGAATACTTCAACTGCAGCTGAGCCAAACTATGGCACGATCAGAATACAACGAGGAAAACAGCAAGTAGGAAAAAAGGAAAAGTTTAAGCAAATAATTTAATGTTCCAGTGTAGTTCATATGTTGTTCATGTACCGCAGGACAGGTTCTTACAACACTCCTTTGTGTAATATACCTGTGGTTTCTGGACAGAGCAAGTTACCTTAGCTAGTGAGGGCGGAATACGGGCAAGAGCAGAGGATAAGTCTTGGACACATCTCAAAGGTCCTCTTGGGCCCTCAGTAGGTATTCTGTACTGTGTAAATCAATTTAGGAAAGAGCCCTTAGAATCGCTCGTCATACTAGATTGAGAGTTTACGTGAACTGATAAATCCCCCAACCAACGTTCAGGTAAGTCGTGTGGCAGAAGCTCCTCTCAGCCATAGGCAGTGGTTTGGATGGACAAACGTGTTCAGTGCATGTAAGGAATCGATGCAATGGAAAGTAGAAAGGCTTTCGTGGGTTGTGTACCATATGTAACCAATATCTCCAGCACATTAAAGGCCCCTCTCCTCTCGTCCAAGGCGTAACTCTCATACTGAAAACACTGAACACCTATTCTCAGTTGTCCTACACTCACCTCACACACACACACACACACACATATGACCCCATTTCTTGACTTGTGGTCTCGTCCAGTGGACGCGGCTGGTTTTTTGAGAGCAGCAGAAAGGGAGGTTATATATATATATATATATATATATATATATATATATATATATATATATATATATATATAACTTTTGTTTTTGTCTCTT
>JAYMFT010076496.1:0-14424 GCA_038088735.1 Panulirus argus
GTCCATATGGATATGATCAACTTATAGACCTGATTTTGAGGAACATAAGCAATTCAAAGTCACATTTTCACACATGGCTTTTTTTTTTTAGAATACCATCTTGATATGGTCCCGAAAATGGTTCCGTAAAACCGCATGTAACAGGCACGAGAATGTGTCTTTCTGTTCCTGCCAAATATTTCTTTTGTTCAGATGCAACATTTAACCTGTAATATGTAAATATCACTATTTGAGTTGTCTGAAACTCATAAAAGTTAAGTTATGATTTTTTTCTCATTAATCATTTGAGTTGCTTGCCAGTTTTCCATTTAATCTCAGCAATTTAAACTATGTTCTATACAGTCTGCTATTTTACTGGTTCATTTAAATTCAGTTTCAATTTCAATAGCTTATTTCTTGATAGAGTAATTGGGTCTATAGTGCTGTCGCTAGATACCCCTGTACAATAATAGCAGAAGCATCTGCAGAGTGTCGCGAGTACATATGAATATAACAAGGGGGCTTCCTAAAGCCTACGAGAGATAGGATATTCTTTCAAAACAGCATCAAAAGTATTTATATAATGTCTGGCCGTTATGGGAGAGGGGGTCATCGTGTTTCCGTCAGGGGTCGTGGAGTGGTGGTCCAGCAGGCGTCACGGAAGCATTGTGTGTGGAAACATCTTAGAAGGGAGTGGACAAGGGCGCGGCTGTCGGGTCTTTTGATTGATGGACAAGCGCATTGCTGGGGGAGGCGAGGATGGCAGTCTCCCAAGCAAAGTCATACCCGATAATGATACGAGCAGCAATCACGTCCCTTTTCCGTAACCCTTTCCCGTAGATATGCGAGAGGTCAGGGAGTTGACGGAGGGTGTCGTACCAGGTGGGCAGAGAGTCCAGGAGAACGGCTGTTTCTCGAGCTTCTCTGTACTTGGGTCCTAAGTTCAAGAAACAATTTAGTTATTTAGATTTATCATTAATCTCATTATTCAAATTTATATTGCAGTTCAAATATAATGCAAAAAGTTGAGGGTAAGTTAACTGAACTTCATGGTACAATCCTTAAGCACGGCGGTACAAGATCATTATCGGCGCTCAATGGTCGTACCGTCGTGCTCAAGTATAGTACCGTCGTGCTTAAGGATCGTACTGTCGTGCTCAAGGATATTTACGTCGTACTCAAGGATCGTACCGTCTTGCTCAAGGATCGTACCATCATGCCCAAGAATCCTACCATCGTGCTCAAGGAGGTGTACCTTCGTGCTCAAGGATCGCACCCTCGTGCTGAAGAATCGTACCGTCGTGCTCAAATTTAATTTTACCGTCATGGTCGAGAGGTTAAACAAATTTCCTAGAACTGGATTACCCAAATGTTCCGTCATACCAACACATATCACCGATTGTAAAGGTTTGTCCAGAAAGGCGGGCGTGCTCCCGGGCAGCGTGGTTGGAGGGCAAATTGTGCCAGGACTGCCTGTGAATGTTGTCTACTGGGTCGACGCTCGAGCCACAGTGCATCGCCTGGTGATTTCGTTCATCGGGCGCTCGGGCAATTTGACGGTTTACCCATTAAATGTGCCCGTTAACGGGCATGCCCGTCGATCAGGCCCACTCGTATGGGCGGGCCATATATAGGAGCTTCGACCTTGACCTAATCTCCAGCTATGGTAGAAAATTGTAGAAAAGATAAATATCAGCCTACTTCCTTATAGGTCATACCAAACCATCAAGAGAAGACAACCTAAAAAGAAAGAAATAGTAATAACATTAAGAATAAACATCTCAAAAACGTAGAGATCAACTTCTCAGAAACAGTCCTCCAAACAATAGCTTTGAATAGATGAAGCAGAGACTAAAATACTCTTTATGCAAATCCCTAGACTCAGAAAAGACTCGAGGCTACGCCATGTCCTCTAATTGGTCAGATGCCGTCGTCCTCTCTTCCGTAACCCACCAATCAAACGCTGCCACTTCCGCACTGATTTGGCCCATAACAGTGTTTCTGCATCCCGTAGTGCCAGATTTTCAAAGCACTTAATTCTAAAGTTTTATTCCTGGTCGTTTTATCAGTGCCTCAGTGTAAAACTCTCTTGTCTCGCCAACCGAGACAAGTATCTATTGTCCTAGGAGGGGTTGACTAACGCGGTTTTGTAAGTTTCTCGTGACTAATTAAAACCTTGTGATCGATGATTCTCGTAACAAGTCCATGTCTAGTCTCTGAAATATGAACTCCTGAATGAACCGCAAGATATCTCTTAAACTATGCTCTTCTTGTCCCCCTGCCTGTCTTTCCTCATTCTCATCCGGTAAAATATCTTCGTCCCTGATGTTGAAGTTTTCGAGAAAAAAATTAAACCTCTTATATATTAGAAAACATCTTAGTGACAAGAACTGAACACCATAAATCTTGGACTCAATAAGGAAGAAATCATTTAAAGGAAAAGAACATGAACTCCTAAGATTCAGCTAGAAAATATTTAGAATCTCTTTAAAGGAAATTTCTTATCCTGACACCGAGACAACGTTCTATAATACGTTTTGCACACTCACCCAAGAACATCCTTGATATCAACAAACTGTCATCAAAAATCACCATCAACCACACTCATTACCACCAAAGAGTACTCAAATTCCAAAGCAAAGCCCTACTTTACAGCAAGATCAACAAAACTACTTTAAAAGCTGCTCAGATATGACAGATAACTTTACATATCTTACTGGATAAATATATTTATATTATACGTCAAGGAAAACTAAACATCATCCTTACATCGAGGCAATGGTTCTACTGTACCTTGCTAAAGTATACAAAGAATTTCAACCGTCAGCCAAAATCGACCTCGGCCAGTTATCCTCCGAAACCACTATTGACTACGCCCATTACTATTACACTTACGTTAGGTGATCAAGCCTTCAAAAAAAAACTCAACGGTTCACCAAAATCAATAAAACTACATAATAATCCACCCTGAGATAAAACATAACTTTACACCTGTCCTTAAGCCATCAGTATTTTTCCCAATCAGTTTTAAGACGACTATAATCAAATACATGCATTCTCCAAGGCCCAAAAATACGAGAAACACCTACAACATCAGGAACAAAGATAACCTAGCAATGATAAAGACACGAGGACAAGAACAGTTGTTTACAAGATTTCTTACGAATGCTGCTGCGCATCGCATTTCGCAGGTGATCGCACTCTTGTAATGAGAATCAACGAACTATGCTTTGAAGATCGTCACCACAGACTTGCGTTAGTCACCCGGATAAGCGACAAATGACATTTCCCCGTTGTACTGAGGCAAGAATCATGCACCGAGGCAAAGATTAAAAGTCCAGGAAAGATTTGGAACCAGTACCGCAAACATAACCTAAAAAACCTACCGTCAACACGAGGTTAAGCAGCATGTTCTAGGTCAAGTCACCAGAGGAACTGGCAGCGCATGATTGGAAGCTTACGGAAGAGATACCAACAGCAGGAGACTACTCAGTGGACCCTGCATAGCTCCGCCACGTACCCTAAAAATCGTGCGATTTGTAAGAATACCAGGTAGCCTCAGTGTGTCCCTCGTATTGTCTATATTATCACATACCAGACTAAGACGTCACGCAGCAGTCTCTTAAACATTTTGATTATGTCAACAATAAAAGGTAAATCAACATAACTTACAAAAATTTCACCTGACTCTCCCTCGCAACCGATATATATGGCGCCTCAGTCTTTCCACGGCATATATACACAGCGACGAAGTTGCCTGACACACGACATGTAAACCCCAATCACTGTTGCCAATAGTTATTAATCTACTTCCTTAGCGGAATAGAAATTGTTGGGTGCTGAGATGAAATTTTCGGGAAACATCTTACATTGTCGCTTAGGGTGTGGTGGCCAGAGAGGGAGGGTGTAGTGGCGGACGTTCCTCGCCACCAAATGACGCAAGCTGAAGTTAGAGAATGCAAAATAAGGCTCTATTATACGTAACAAATGAAAAATACCCCTACACTGAAAACTCCGTATAATAGAAAGAGCGATTACAAATTAAACTGGCCGGTAAATCCTAAATAAACAGCCCAAAAAGTATTGCCAACAATGAAAACAGCTTTACAAACTACAGGAAGATACCAGAGATATCGACAGCAGTACAAATATAGAATACTTTTCGTTCCCTTGAAGTCCCGAAGTACTTAGAGGTTTAGCTTAGTGTAATGGATATACTCTAAAATACAAAAGATACAAATACATACCCACTCCATGTCTGCCGGGAGCACATAACGAACAAAAGTTTCCAGAAAATTATACAAATGCATCAAAAACACTTACCAAACACCTGTACACAATGTAATCCTACCGTCTATTACAATATCTCCCACTTCTGGCCCTCCTCTGACCACTCTAAGTAAAGTCAGGGAGCAGAGGGAGTAGTGGCTAGAGATGAAATACACGGTGGCGTTGGTGATGGAGTGTGTGGTAACCATGGACTAAGTGTTGCCCAGGGTGAAAGAGAGTACAGATGAGGAAGGTTCTGTTAGCCAGTGGGTAGGAAATCAGGAAGTGGTGGTTAGGGTGAAGGGACATCGTGACGGTGAGGAAGGTTTTGGTGACCATGATGGTGAAATGGCGTGTTCACGGAGGGAGTGGGCGACCAACTGGAGCAGAAAATGGACCAGAAGGCTTGAAGCTTTTTGCATACCTAATTACATATTGAAAGTATACCAGCGTTTTCTAAATGGTTCCTCATCCTCAAGTATGCCGTGGGATTCGTTCGTGTATAGGAGAACGCAAACAATGTCCAACTACCAGAATCACTTCTTCCAAATTATGGATTGTAAATACCGTCCGATAGGGTTGGTATACAAGAATTTCACGGGATCGCTTGATTTTTCTACGAAATAATCTTCAATTTCCCTGATTTTCATAACTGCCTCTATTGCCCTATCGTAATTATACTCTTCAAATATTACTTGTATCATCTAAACACAACACTGCTGGAGTAAAAAAAAATCAATTCACATCCAGGATCATTAGCGTCGCGTCACTAATATATTACTCTATCTTTCACTGTACATTATACCTCAGCGTACACAAACATCTGCTCAAGATGGTAAAGTCCCTCAAAATAGCTATTGCCATTGAGTACCAATGTCGAAATGAACCATGATATCTTGGCCATTCAATGACCTCCACATATGGCTTGAGAATTTCAGCCAATGATAGAATACGATACATGTCGTGTATGTGGACTGGGAATAATTACAGCCAGTGGCAAGACGATCCCAATGTGACGTCATAAGAAGGGAACGTCTCTCTCACTCTTGGTCAGCTCATGATAAACCACAGGTTAACTATGCAATTATAGCTATTTATTTGGGTTTTGATAAATTATGTTCCACACGTACGATTTCCTACTCAAAATATCAAAGAATATCTTTGTCCATTAAATTTCACTTCTTAAACTTAGTTTCTTGTATGTAAAAAACGGTCTTTAAATTACTGCATATAAATGCCATCTTCAACACACCATACTTCGGACATCTACATTTAACTCCGGTATTCAAACTTTAATTTAGATAGTTCTACGTATTGTGTTTCATTTTCTAATTAATATTATATACCCTTTTCATACTATCAAACGTAAAAGTGCTTATGATTCTTGTTCATAATTATGATTCCTTAACATAAGAGTAATTGCTACTATGTTTGATTTGGTGAGAACGGATAACGTACGACAGTAAATGGTCTATCTTTTTACACTCGCATATTTTTCTCATTCATTTACTAATCGGGTCAGCCATATAGCTTGCTGCCTCTCCGAAACTCCAGTTGTGCCTAAATAGGCATGAATATTTCATCTTATGAAACAGAATAGTTGTAATATGAAGCTTTACCCCGCTCGTTCGCCTTTCTTTACATGTCATTGCTATAATTTCTTACCAACTAGTATCGCAATTTTGCAGAATTATACGATTATTGTACTACATTAGTTTTTATCATATCATGAAGAAAATCTTCTTACAACAGGTCTTAGATTTCGCCATAGTGTCTCGACTTCTCAAGATTATATCAAATAACCGTAAACAACCTCTCATGTTTGTCACAAATCAGTTGACTTTTACACTTGGGTGGGGAATGAGAGTTGTAGTTTCGATTGTAAGCAGGAGCTTGAAGAGGCGAAAATGGTGTGTTATCATCTTGTAACAGTATCGTACAGTCCATATGGATAGGATCAACGTATAGACCTGATTCTGAGGAACATGAGCAATTCAAAGTCACATTTTCACATATGGCTTTTTTTTAGAATGCCATTATGATATGGTCCCGAAAATGGTCCCGTAAAATCGCATCTAACATGGACGAGAATGTGTGTTTCTGTTCCTGCCAAATATTTCTTCTGTTCAGATGCATCATTTAACCTGCAATATGTAAATATCACTATTTGAGTTGTCTGAAACTCATGAAAGTTATGATTATTTTTCTCAATCATTTTGAGTTGTTTGGTAATCTTCCATTTAATCTCAGCAGTTTAAACTATGTTGTATACACTCAGCCATTTTGCTGCTTCAGTTAGATTCAATTTCAGTTTCAATACTTTATTTCTTGATAGAGGAATTAGGTCCCTAGTGTTGTCACTAGGTAACCCTGTACAATAATAGCAGGAGCATCTGGCAAGTGTCGCGAGTACATATGAATATAACAAATGGGCTTACTAAAGCCTAAGAAATATACGATATTCGCTCAACACAACATCAATATTATTTACATAATGTCTGGCCAGTATGGGGGTGGGAAGGTCATCGTGTCTCCGTCAGGGGGTCGTGGAGTGGTGGTCCAGCAGGCGTCACGGAAACGTTGTGTGTGGGAACATCTTAGAAGGCAGTGGACAAGGGCGCGGCTGTCGGGTCTTTTGCATGATGGACAAGCGAGTTGCTGGAGTGAGGCGGGGATGCCACTCTCCCAAGCAAAGTCATACCCGATGATGATACGAACAACAATGACGTCTCTTTTCCGTGACCCTTTCCCATAGATATGCGAGAGTTCAGGGAGTTGACGGAGGGTGTCGTAAAAGGTGGGCAGGGAGTCCAAGGGGATGGCTGCTTCTCGAGCTTTTCTCTTCTTGGGTCCTAAGTTGTAAACCTGTTCAAGGAACAATTTAGTTACTTAGATTTATCATTAATCTCATTATTCAAATTTATATTGCAGTTTAAATATACTGCAAAAAGTTGAGGGTAAGTTAACTGAAATTTATGGTACAATCCTTGAGCACGGCGGTACAAGATCCTTATCAGTGCTCAAGGACCGTACCGTCGTGCTCAAGGATAATACCGTCGTGCTTAAGGATCGTACCGTTCTGCTCAAGTATCGTTCCGTCGTGCTCAAGGGACGTACCGACGTGTTCAAGGATCGTATCGTCGTGCTCAAGGATCGTACCATCGTGTCCAAGGATCGTACCATCGTGCTCAAGGGGTGTACCGTCGGGCTTAGAGATCGCACCGTCGTGTTCAAATATCGTACCGTCATCCTCAAGAATCGTACCGTCGTGCTCAAATTGAATTTTACCGTCATGGTTCAGAGGTTAAACAAATTCCTTAAAACTAAATTACCCAAATATTCCGTCATACCAACACATATCACCGTTTTTAAGGTCCTGTCCAGACGACCGGGCGTGTCTGCCGGGCCGCGCGGTTGGCGGGCATATTGTGCCCGGACTACCGGTGAATGTTGTCCAAAAGGTCGAAGCTCGAGCCATCTTCCGCCGCCAGATGATTTCGTTTATTGGGCGCTCGGGTAATTTGACGGTTTGCCCGTTAAATGTGCCTTTCACGGGCATGCCCACCGATCAGGCGCACTCGTCTGGACAGGCAATAATACTTAATCCATTGCCACTTCATCAATACAAAACCTCCAAATATCATAAACATGGTGGGTTATATTCGGATGGTCACTGGTCCTAGCCTCTGCTTCGTTGCATACACATTATAATTACAAATGTAGATATGCTTAATCTATACTTATTTTTTTAAAGGACGTAATAATTTTGAAGCATAGGTTTTCCTCTATATTAAGACACTATATTGATATATTGATTCAAATGGACGTTATTTGTTATATCTGAAGTCGAAGCATATGGGGCAGCTGACGAAAGCCGAAATTTGAGCTGGTCACGGTTCTAGCGTTAGGTATGGAATGGCTGGCTATTCGTAGCCAAATAAATGGGCCTCATAGTACGGATATCCTACCCATATTGGATCATATACATAGAGTTAAGCATTTCACGTAGATTATAAAGTATTAAGTGTGTAATGATTAAACTTATATCTTCGAGTTGATAGGTCTATGAAAATACTGTGTTCATTTTCGTCCACTGACTCTGATACAATCTCGCCGAAGGAGAAGATTCTTGGGTACAAACACACGTCAAAAGCCGAATTCCGTCTCCTGGTGGTATGTAATAAAACCTAATACAATAGTTAACGAACCCCGTGAAGATATAAGTTTCCCGAGATCTATAGAAATCATTCAACACACTAACATGGACACCGCTGGGTGGGGGTATGGGGAAAAGACAATTTATGAACCTCATATAGGAATTTCGACCTTGACCTAATATCCAGCTATGTTAGATAATTGTAGAAAAGATAAAGATCAAGCTATTTCCATATAGGTCATACCAAACCATCAAGAGAAGACAACCTAATTAAATGAAATAGCAATAACATTAAGAAGTAACATCTCAAAAAACGTAGAGATCAACTTCTCAGAAACAGTCCTCTAGGCAATAGCTTTGAATAGATGAAGCAGAGACTAAAATATTCTTCATACAGATCCCTAGCCTCAGAAAAAGCTCGAGACTACGCCATGTCCTCTGATAGGTCAGCTGCCGCCGTCCTCTCTTCCGTAACCCTCCAATCAAACGTTGCCACTTCCGCTCTGATTTGGCTCATGACAGTGTTCCTGCATCTCGTAGTGCCAGATTTTCAAAGCACTTAATTCTAAAGCTTTATTCCTGGTCGTTTCATCGGTGCCTCAGTGTAAAACTCTCTTGCATCGCCAACCGACACAAGTATCTATTGCCGTAAGTGTGGTTGACTAACGGGGTTTTGTAAGTTTGTCGTGACTAATTAAAACCTTGTTATTGATGATTCTCGTACAAAGTCCATGTCTAGTCTCTCTGAAATATGACCTCCTGAATGCGCCACAATATATTTCCTAATCTATGCTCTTTTTGTCCCCCATCCTGTCTTTTCTCATTCTCAACCGGTAAAATATCTTCGTCCCTGATGTTGAAGTTTCCAGAAAAAAATTAAATCCCCTATATCTTAGAGAACATCAAAGCGACAAAGACTGTGAACACCCTACATCTTGGACTCAATTAGGAAGAAATCATTTAAAGGAAAAAAACATGAACTCCTAAGATTCAGCTAGAAAATACTTAGAATCTCTTTAAAGAAATAGAGACAATGTTCTATAATACGTTTTGTACACTCACCCAAGAACATCCTTCACAAAAATAATATCAACAACCTATCATCAAACATCAACATCAACCACGCTCTTTACCACTAAAGAGTACTCATCTTCCAAAGCAAAGCCAAATTTTGCAGCAAGATCAAGCTACTCAGATATGACAGATTACTTCACATATCTTACTGGATGAATATATTTATATTATACGTCAAGGAAAATTTAACATCATCCTGACATCGAGGTAATGGTTCTACTGTACCTTGCTAAAATATACAAAGAATTTCAACCGTCAGCCAAAATCGATCTCGGCCAGCAAACCTGCGAAGCCACCATTGACTACGCCTATAACTATTACACTTACGTTAGGTGATCAATGCGTTCTAAAAACAAAGCACTACGACTCATTAAATCAATAAAACAACTTGATAATCCACCCCGAGATAAAAGATAACTTTACACACGTCCTTAACCCATCAGTGTTTTTCCCAGTCAGTTTTAAGCCGACTATAATCAAATACAAGCACGCACAAAGGACCAAAAATACGAGAAACACCTACAACATCAGGAACAAAGATAACCTAAAGAGGATGATGACACGAGGACAAGAACAATTGTTTACAAGATTTCTTACGAATGCTGCTGCACATCGTATTTCGCAGGTGGGCGCACACTTGTAATGAGAATCAACGAACAATGCTTTGAAGATCGTCACCACAGACTTCCGTTAGTCACCCGGAAAGGTGATAAATGACATTTCTCTGGTGCATTGTCAGAAGAATTATGCACCGAGGCAAGGATCAAAAGTCCAGGAAAGATTTGGAAACAGTACCGCAAACATCACCTCAAAACCTACCATCAACACGAGGTTAAGCAGCATGTTTTAGGTCAAGTCAGAAGAAAAACTGGCAACTCGTGATTGGAAGCTTACAGAAGAGAAGCCAGCAGCAGCAGACTAGTCAGCGGAACCTGCATAGCTCGGCCATGTTCCCTAAAAACCGTGGGATCTGTAAGAATAGCAGGTAGCCTCAGTGTGTACCTCGTATTGTCTATATTATTACATACCAGACTAAGACGTCACGCAGCAGTCTATTGAACATTTTGCCCATGTCAACAATAAAAGGTAAATCAACATAACTTACAAAAACCTCACCTGACTCTCCCTCGCAACCGATATTCATGTCGCCTCTGTCTTTCCACGGCATATAGACACAACGAAGAAGTTTCCTGATGTACGACATGCAACCCCCAATCACTGTCGCCAATAGTTATTCATCCACTTCCTTAGCAGAATGGAAATTGTTGTCTGCTGGGATGAAATTCTTGGGAAACATCTTGCATTGTCGCTTAGGGTGTGGTGGCATGCTCCAGTTAGGGAATACAAAATAAGGCTCTATTACAAGTAACAAATTAAAAATACCCCTAAACTAAAAACACCGTACAACAAAAAGGGCGATTGAAAATCAAAAGGGTCGGTAAATCCTGAATAAACAGCCCAAAAAGTATTGCCGACAATGAAAACAACATTACAAACTACAGGCAGATACTAGAGATATCGACAGCAATACAAATATGGAATACTTTTGGTTCCCTCGAAGTCCTGAAGTACTTAGATCTTTAGCTTAGTGTAATGGATATCCTCTCAAATGCAAAAGGTACAACTACATACACACTCCTGGTCTGCCGGGAGAACATAAAAAACACAAGTTTCCAGAAAATTATATAAAAGCATCCAAAACACTTACCAAACACCTGTACACAATGTAATCCTCCAGTCTATTACAATATCTCCCACCTTTGGCCCTCCTCTAACCACTCTTAGTGAACTGAGGGAGCGTGTAAAAGCCAGGGAGCTGAGGGTGTGGTGGCGTTGGTGATGGAGTGTGTGGTATCAATGGACCAAGTGGTGCCCAGGGTGAAAGAGAGTAGAGGTGAGGAAGGTTATGTTAGCCAGGGGGTAGGGAATGAGGAAGTGGTGGCTAGGGTGAAGGGGCATCGTGACGGTGAGGGAGGTTTTGGTGGCCATGGTGGTGAAATGACGTGTTCACGAAGGGAGTGGGCGACCCCCTGGAGCAGAAAATGGATCAGAGGGCTTGAAGCTTTCAGCATGCCTAGTTACATAATGAAATTATACCAGCGTTTTCTAAATGGTGCTTCATCCTGAAGTATGCCATTGGATTCGTTCGTGTATATGAGAACGCAAACAATGTCCAACTACCAGAATCACTTCTTCCAAATTATGGATGGTAATTTTCGTCTAACAGGGTTGGTAGATAAGAATTTCACGGGATCGTTTGATTTTTCTACAAAACAATCTTCAATTTACCTGATTTTCATAACCACCACTATTGCCCTATCGTAATTATACTCTCCAACTATTACTTGTATCATCTGAACATATCACTGCTGGCGTCAAACAAAATCAATTCTCATCCAGGATCATTAGCGTCGCGTCACTAATATATTGCTCTATGTTTCACTGTAAAATATACCTCAGCGTACACAAACGTCTGCTCAAGATGGTAACGTCCCTCAAAAAAGCTATGCCATTTAGTACCAATAACGAAATGAACCATGATATCTTGACCATTCAATGACCTCCACATATTGCTTGAGAATTTTAGCCAATGATAGAATACGATACATGTCGTGTAGGTGGCCTGGGAATGATTACAGCTAATGGCAAGACGATCCTAATATGACGTCATAAGAAGGGAACACCTCTCTCGCTCTCGGGCAGCTCATCGCAAACAACAGGTTATCTATTCAATTATAGCCATTTATTTGGGTTTTGATAAATAGAGTATGTTTCACATGTACGAAATTCTACTCAAAGAATAACTTGCTCCATTAAATTTCACTTCTTAAACTCAGTCCTTCGTAGGTAAACACCGGTATTTAAGTTACTACATATAAATGCCATCGTCAACACATCGTACGTCGGACGTCTACATTCAATTCCGGTATTCAAGCTAATTTAAATTGTTCTACGTATTGTGTTTGATTTTCTAATTAACATTATATGCACTTTCTATATTATCAAACGTAAAAGTGTTTATGATTCTTGTTAATAATTATAATTCCGTAACATTAGAGTTATTACTACTATGTTTGATTTCCTATAAACGGATAACGTACGACAGAAAATGGTCTATTTTTTTTTTCACACTCGCATATTTTTCTCTTATTCATTTACTAATCGAGTCAACCATTTAGCTTGCTGCCTCTTCGAGACTCCAATTGTGCCTAAATAGGCATAAATATTTTTTCATCTTAATGAAACAGTTTAGTTGTAATATGAAGCTTTGCCCCACTTTGTGCCTCTTTGTACATATCATTCCTATAATTTCTGACCAACTAGTATCACCATGTTGCTGAATTATACGATTATCGCATTACATTAATTTTTCTCATCTTATCATGAAGAAAATCTTCTTACAACAGATCTTACATTTCGACATGGTGTCTCTCGACTTCTCAAGATTATATTATATCAAATAACCGTCCACAGCCTCTCATGTTTGTCACAAATCAGTTGAATTAAACACTTCGGTAGGAAGTGAGAGTTGTAGTTTCGGTTGTATGTTTAAGTTTGAAGGGGCAAAAATGGTGTGTTATAATCTTGTAACAATATCGTACAGTCCATATGGATATGATCAACTTATAAACCTGATTTCAGGAACATAAGCAATTTAAAGGCACATTTTCACATTTGGCTTTTTTTTCTAGAATGCCATTTTGATATGGTCCCGATAAGGTTTCCGTAAAATCGCATTTAACATGGAAGGAAATGTGTCTTTCTGTTCCTGCCAAATAATTCTTATGTTCAGATGCATCATTTAACCTGTAATATGTAAATATCACTGAGTTGTATGAAACTCATAAAAGTTATTTTTTTTCTCATTAATCATTTTGAGTTCCTTGGTAAGCTTCCATTCAATCTCAGCAGTTTAAACTATGTTGTATACACTCAGCCATTTTACTGGTTCATTTAGATTCAGTTTAAATTTCAATAGTTTATTTCTTGATAGAGGAATTGGGTCCCTAGTGGTGTCACTAGATACTCCTGTACAATAATAGCAAAAGCATTTGGCAAGTGTCGCGAGTACATATAAATATAACTAAGGGGCTTACTAAAGCCTAAGAAAGGATATTCGTTCAATAAAACATCAATATTGTTTACATAATGTCTGGCTAGTATAAGGGAGGGGAGGGTTATCGTGTCTCCGTCAGGGAGTCGTGGAGTGATGGTCCAGCAGGTGTCACGGAAGCGTTGTGTTTGAGAACATCTTAGAAGGCACTAAACAAGGGCACGTCTGTCGGGTCTTTTGCATGATGGACAAGCGCGTTGCTGGGTGAGGCGGGGATTCTAGTCTCCCAAGCAAAGTCATACCCGATGATGATACGAGCAGCAGGAATAATTTAGTTATTTAGATTTGTCATTAATTTCATTATTCAAATTTATATTACAGTTTAAACATAATGTAAAAAATTGAGGGTAAGTTAATTGAACTTCATGGTACAATCCTTGAGCACAGCGGTTCAAGATCCTTATCGGTGATCAAGGATCGTACCGTCGTGCTCAGGGATAGTGCCGTCGTCCTTAAGGACCGTACCATCGAGCTCAAGGATCGTTCCGTGGTGCTAAAGGGACATACCGACTTGTTGAAGGATTGTATCGTCGTGCTCAAGGATAGTACCATTGTGCCCAAGGATCGTACCATCGTGCTCAAGGGGTATACCTTCATGCTCAAGGATCGTACCGTCGTGCTCAAGAATCGTACCGTCGTGCTCGAATTGAATTTTACCGTCATGGTCCAGAGGTTAAACAAATTCCCTAAAACTGGATTACCCAAATGTTCCGTCATACCAACACATATCTCAGTGGGGTACACAAAATCTAGTCAAGTTTAATGCCTCCAAGACCCAATTTCTTCCTATCTCTCTATCAAAAGCTCCTCACAACTCTCGTATCTCCTTTGA
>JAYMFT010076507.1:0-14424 GCA_038088735.1 Panulirus argus
ACATCCATTCTCTGGCTGTCATGTGTAATGCACCAAAACCACCACAGCTTCCTATCCACAACCAGGCCACAAAGACTCTCCAAGGTTTACCCCAAATGCTTCATGTGCCCTGGTTCAGTCCACTGACATGTCAAACCCAGTATACCACATCGTTCCAATTCACTATACCTCATACATGCCTTTCACCCTCCTGCATGCTCAGGTCCTGATCACTCAAAATCTTTTTCACTCCATCCTTCCATCTCCAATTTGGTCTCCCGTTTTTCTTGTTCCCTTCATTTCTGACTCATAAATCCTCTGTGCCAAGCTTTCCTCACTCATTCTCTCCATATGTCCAAACCATTTCAGCACACACTCTTCTGCTCTTTCAACCACACTCTATATTAATAACACATCTCTTTTACCCTTTCATTAATTGCTCGATCAAATCACCTCACACCACATATTGTCCTCATGCATTTCATTTCCAACACATCCACCCTTCAACACACACCTTCATCTATAGTCCATGCCTTGCATCCATATAATACTGTTGGAACTACTATTCTTTCAAACATACCCATTTTTGCCATCACTGATAATGTTCTCTTTTTCCACACATTCTTCAGCGCTCCCAGAACCTTCATCCCCTCCCCAACCCCATGACTCACTACTGCCTCCATGGTTCCAATCGCTGCTATATCCCCATCCAGATATTTAAAAATTCCACTTTTTCCAATTTTTCTCACATTAAAACTCACAACCCAACCAACCTGCACCTCAATCCTGCTAAACCTAATAACCTTGCTCTTATTCATATTCACACTCAACTTTCTCCTTTCACACTCTCTTCCAAACTCAATCACGAACTTCTGCAATTTCTAACTGGAATCCACTATCAAAGCTGCATCATCAGCAAACAACATCTGACTCACTTCCCAGGCCCTCTCATCCCAAAGACTGCATATTCATTCCTCTCTCCAAAACTCTCATATCTACCTCCCTCACCACCCCATCCACAAATAAACTGAACAACCATGATGACATAACACATCCCCGCTGCAGACTAACCTGCAATTAGAACTGTTCACTCTCTCTTCCCACTCGTACACAAGCCCTTGAAAAAACTTGTCACTGCTTCTAGCAGCCTTCCTCCTACACTAATATTCTTAAGACCTTCCACAAAGCATCTTTATCTACCCAATCATATGCTTTGTCCAGATCCTTAAAAGCCATGTACAAATTCATCTGTTTTTCCACGTATTTCTCACACACATTCTTTAAAGCAAACACCTGGTTAATATATCTTCTACCACTACTGAAACCACACTGCTCCTCACCAATCCAATGCTCTGTGCCTACCTTCACCCTCTTAATCAATACCCTCCAATACAACTTAACCAGTATACTCAACAAACTTATACCTCTGTAGTCTGGATACACATCTTTATCCCCCTTGCCACTATTTAATGACACTATATATACACGCTGCCAATCCTCAGGCACTTAACCATGATCCGTACATACACTGCAAATCCTTACCAACCAATCAACAACAGTCACCCCCTTTCTTATTAATTCAACTCCAATAGCATCCACTCCAGCCTCCTTGCCACATTTCATCCTACACAAAGCTTTTACAACCTTTCTTCTCTTCACCAAACCATTCTCCAGGACTCTCTCACTTTGCAAACCACCCCAACCAAAACAACCTTCATCTGCCACTCTATTATCTAACACATTTGACAGTCCTTCAAAATACTTACTCCATCTTCTCCTCATCTTATCAATACCTGTTATCAATTCCACTTTTGCCCCATTCATCAATGTTCCTATTTGTTCTCATGTTTTTCGCAAATTATTTACCTCCTTCCAAAACACTTCATTCTCACTTAAGTTTATTGATACTTGCTCACCCCAACTCTCATTTGCCCTCATTTTCAACCCCTGCACTTTCCTCTTGACCTCATACCACTTTTTGTTATACATCCCTGCAGTCAGGAATGCTGACCACTACACCATGGGGGTCCATATTTACTCATCACTAGTGGGAATTAGTCATTTCTTTTTGTTCAATACAACTTTTTCACCTTCTTTCTAAACTTTTACAAAGGTATTCTCATTTACACATCTTCCTCAGTATAATATCTCATTCTTCAAATCTTCAATGACTTACCTGATGTCATAAATACAATAATATGGAAATACTATACATTACATTTAAAAAGAAATACTTCAGTATCTACATCTTCTCCAATTTGTCAATAAATTAATTTCAAACTTTCCAATTATACTGTGTAAAATACAATTAACCTGCCTTTGTCTGCAAGACATCCATCTTCCTTTCCTTACATAAACTCCCAAAATGCTTCACTAGCAGCCTGAACTCATGATGAACCAGTATCAAAACAATGCAACAAAATCACCCTTATATACCTGGACTTTCTAAAAATTTTCACTTTACTCATCTATTTATGTTCCTTTTCATATCCACACTCATTAATCCACTAATAAAAACATTTCATTTATCAGCATAATGTGTCCCAATATTATAATATTAGACAATGCTTTCCAAAAATCTTTTAAATTACCATCCAACCATACACATTTATTCCTACACCATTAAACACACTTTATACAAAAAATACATATCAGTTACAAGACACACCTTTTCATACACCTTGATTTGCTCAGCTCTTTTCCTTGCAAGATCCTGCAGATGGCAAGGAAGTTTGGTGTCATGTGCAACCAAACTCAGGAGGTCAATAGCAACTGACACTGGCCACTCCCTGAAAAATAAAACCAGCTGAACTTTTACAACAAATAAAAGAATTTAGATATATGTTTCATAATGAGAAATTTGTAGAATACAATAACTACAGGTTATCTGTCCAAGTAAAAGATCATGATGGAAGACAGAACATTTTGTATCACAGGTGATGGCTATGATTTCACCAGACGTCCTAACCATTTAAATCACAATAAGTACAGCTATTTCCCACATAATGTCAGCTCCTTTCCAGGAATTCTGCAATAACATAACTTATACACTTGGAAAATAATTTATCTGACAGAAGGCTAAAATTCATCGTAATGGAAATTCCTTTCTATAATGACTCCCCAATTTTCTGTCTCGGCATCAAACTGACTTTCTGGTATGATTAGATGATTGCTCAGCACTGCTACTGTAATGTTCTGTTTTAACAATAAAATGGGAGTAGCAAACAAATAATGATACATTAAAAAAAAATGAAATCAAGTGGTGAGAGAGAGAGGAAGGGCAGATGTAGTATGAGTAAGGAGGAGGAGGAGGAGGCAAAGTGGTAAGCAGTATACAGGTCTTCCGTTTCTGTTATGTAAGCAGACTTAGTCAGTTTACAGCCTGGAGGTCTTGACCCTAAGTTTACTCACTTCTACAAAAAGATTGCACTGAATTGTCTCTGTACTGTTTTAGCTAGAGAACAGCTGAAGTAGAGTAATAACAAAACATTCAGGAAATAAATGCTAAATTCATATCAAGCAGCTTGAGAGAGATAGGGAAGGCAATGTATGTATGGGGAGGAACAAGCATGTGTGTGTGTGTGTGTGTGTGTGTGTACATGCGTGCGTGTGTGCATGCGTGCGTGTGTGCAATTACCTATCTGTTATGCACAAGGGAGGAATTTTACACTTGTGGGATCCCATCTCTTGAACATTCTTTACTATCATACAATCCCCTAAATTTATGTATGTTGTCTGCATTAATCAGGTCCAGTCATTCTGTTCCTTTCATCCACCACTCTTACACTATAAAAGCATTTCTCTACATCCTTATTAACAAGTCACTTACTTAATTTCATGTTATGTTCTCTGGTTGCTCAATCCCTGCATCTCTCTTAGAACTGTTCACTGTCCACATAACCGATCTCTTTTAAAAACTTAAAGGCAGTTACCAAGTCACCCATAATTCTTCTCTCTTCAAAGTTGGGTAACTCTAAAGCCCCTAACCTCTCCCTGTAACTTGCCCTCCTCTGGGCCTTCTGTAAGAGTTCTTTGTGCTTGTTTTGGTGTGATGACCAAACCTAAATAGCATAATCTAGTTTTGGCCTGATGTAGGATATGAACAGCTTGCTAAAAATTTGGAATCCACATACTTGAAAGCTATTCTAATATTTATCAGCAAAAAATTTGTCACCCTAACTATTCTCTTAATATGGGACTCTGGTTAGGGACAATGTCGACTCCCAAGTCCTTCTCCCACACAGACTGAGGCTGTCTTTTGCTCTGTCTCATCCTCATTACTTAATATTTGCTCACAATTATTTTCATCAACCATGTTTGAGACCAACTATTTATCTATCTTTATCTCTTATGCCTGTTCCTTCCAAGAACTCCCATCAAGGGGATGGCCACGGCAAAAGTCTCCACTCATCCCTGTCCTCATATGACCATTCCATGCATTCTTCCAGCACTGCTCTCCCTCCAGTACTCTTCCATGCTATTTCC
This sequence comes from Panulirus argus, assembly GCA_038088735.1. Taxonomy (NCBI): domain Eukaryota; kingdom Metazoa; phylum Arthropoda; class Malacostraca; order Decapoda; family Palinuridae; genus Panulirus; species Panulirus argus. The sequence goes on from JAYMFT010076507.1 coordinate 4,465, forward strand.
CCATGTCACAGATGGTCATCCTCTCACACCAACCCCTTTAATTGTAGTATAATACACTTTCCTTGTAGACTTTCACTCTTGCATTCTTTCCACATGCCCAAACCATCTCAAAGTTTTATGTTCCACCCACTCTACCACTCCACAATTCATTCCCTCTGTATTCCATACCATATCATTTCTCTCATACACCCCCTCATTTCTTTCTTCATTCCATCTGGCATACCACATGCTCCTCTCAAACAGCTCTATCCATGGCCTGGATTCTTGACCTCTGTGACTTATTACATGTCTAGGTTTTGGCTGCAAAGGTTAGGGTCGGAGGAATATGCTGTCCTTTAATCCTTTCTTCATTTCCATATTTCACCTCTAGCATTCACTTTTCTATTAAGAGACCCAATAACTCTTCTACCCTGTACTGTTCTCTCTCTTATCTCTCCTTCTGTATCACCAAACTTACCCAAACTAACAACTAAATACTTAAATTCTCTCAACTCTTCCAGTCTTTCTCCCACAATACCTATAGCACAGTTTAGTATACTTTCTTCTTTCAATCTATTGGGTTTTACAAAATCTATACTTCCATTTCATTTCCTTTCAAACACCATTATTTTACTTTTTACTCCCACTTACTTTCAATCTCCTACACTTACACACATCATAAAACATTCTCCTGACACTCTGTAACTCCTCTTCAGTCTCAGCAAATAACACAGTATCATCTGCAAACAGGCTTATCACCACCACACTTCATTTCTGCACCCCCTTCCCTTAGTTTTGCTTTCACTTCTCTTATCATTCCATCAATATACAAGTTAAAAAGCCATAGTGACATCACACAGCCCTGCCTCACACCCACTTGTACATCAAAATTTATGCTCAACTCTCCATCCACTCTTACACATGCATTTACTACTCTTTAGAAGGCTTTCACACCATCCAACAGTTGTACTCCTAACCCATGCATCCTTAACACATCCCATAAAAGCATTCCACTCAGCTCTATCACTATATCATATGCTTTCCCCAGATCCATAAAAGCTACATACAACATCCCTTTCACTAGATACTTTTCCACACTCACTGTCACCACAAAAATCTAATCCACACATCCTCTACCTTTCCTAAAGCCTACTTGCTCCTCACTTATTCTGCATTCAGTCACTTCCATCATCAATCAATCAACACTCTTACATATACTTTTCTTGGTATACTTAACAGACTTATTTCCCTATAATTGATGAATGCATCTTTAGCACTTTTTCCTTTGAATAAAGCAACAATAATAGCTTTCACCCAATCCTCAGGCACAACCTGTTGTTTCCATGCTAAATTACATATCAAATGCATTCACTCTAATGCACTTTCTCCTCCATATATCAGCACTTCAGCCATAATCCCATCCACTCAATGTGCCTTTCCTGCCTTCAGCCTCATTACCACTCATTTTACCTCCCTTCTTGCTATAGGCCCCTGCACTTGTATCCCTTTCCTTCCATCCTCCATTACCATGCATGTGACAACTGATGCCTCACCTCCCACATTCTTCAGTTTTACAAAATACTCTTTCCATCTTCCTTTCAACACCTCTTTTTGATTCAGCAACTCCCCTTACTTACTTTTCACATTAATGATTCCACTCTTACATCCACCTTTTTCCTTTTTCACCTCCTTTCTGGTACAATTTCTTACTTTCCCTAACCTTTTCACTCAACTTTCTTCCTAAATCTTCACCTATTTTTACTTTGCTTTCCTCTACCCTCTATCAGCTTCTTAACATTCCGCTTACACATCTTACATTCTTCCCTCTTCCTTTGCTTAACTTCCACTTGTATATTCCTTTCAAGCTGTCTACCACAGGCCTTTTCTTCTCTTCCACAACATTTCTAATCTCATCCATCCACCATGTATTTCCCTCTTTATTCCTATATCTCAAAATCTTGTATCCCACTACTAATTCTACAACCTTTAATAGTCTTTCTCTAAACATCTTAAACACCTTATTCATATATTAATGAACTTTAATCTAAAATCCGGTGACCCTCCTTTCATTCTTTCTGATTCATCTTCTTGCTTGCCAACACATTTATCCTTCTATTCTTCCTTCCACCAACTATGACCTTGTAAGCTGATGCAAGCCTCCTTGCTTTTGACTTCCCTGAAGATCTTTGCATCATCTGCATACACATTCAGTAGGATTCCATACTTTCAGGCAAGTCATTATTATAGATCACAAAGAGTAATGATTCCAGAACTGAATCCTGTAGCACTCTGCTGGTCACCTCAACCCAATGGGAAAAGGCTCCTCTAACAAGAATTCTTTGTTCCTTCCCACTGTGATAATCTTCTATCCATTGTAAGAGTTTCCCCATTATTCCTGCCTGGTGTCCCAGCTTTTTAATCAGCCTCCCATGTGGTACAGTGTTCAATGTTTTCTTAGTCCAAGTACACAGAGTCCATTCAGCCTTCCCTTTTGTCTAGGATTGCGCTCACTCTCTCACATTACTCTCTGAGGTTAGTTAGGAAATTTCTCCTCCATAAAATGCCATCCACTTGCTTTCTAATAATCTTTTAAGAAGCCTTACAAACCAGACAGGTCTGTTGTTCAACACCTATTCTGGTCTCCTTTCTTATGGATGATGTTTGCCCTTTTCCATTCCTTTGGCACTTTGCTTCTCTCCAGCATACATGCACACATATTTAGCACATATAGTGAAATTTCACCAGAACCATAAGCCACATTGTATGGGTCAAGTTCTTTTGCTATTCTGTTAACCTTGTAAATGTACTATGTCTTTACTCCCAAGTATACAGACATACACACACGCACACACACCAGTTTAAGCCATGTACTCATTTATCAACCGGCAATGAGGGTAGGATGAACACCAGGGATGGGTGTAGGCTGACTGCCATGCCGAGGATTTGAACCCATGAGGATCCAATATCTACCTGACCTGAGATGACTTTAGGTCTGTAATACTAACCACTATACTGCAAAGGCCCAGGTGTATGTGTGTAATCACATATTTGTACTATACAGGTAGGGAGTATTATTCTTGTAGAGTTCCAGCTCTTAAACCTTCTCTACTATCATACGACTCTCAAAACTTATGTTGTTGTCAGCATTTTCTTTTTCCTCAATCAATCTTTACCATTCATCCATCACTCCCATAAGAGGTGTGATAATAAGGTATCGCAAATATATGGTTAAGGAGGAAAGCTGCGCCAGAGTAAGGCATATTTGCATGTAGGAAGAGAAGAGGGTGAGAGGTTCTAGGTGAGGGTGGGTCTACAACAAGAATATGTGATGTCACCATGTCTGATTAATTTGTTTTATGAATGGGTTAGTGAAAGTGAATGCAAGGGTACTCATGATATAAAAGTACTTCTTTGCATCTTTTTAACAAGTTTCTTCCTTAATTTCCTATTATGTCCTCTGGTTGCTCTACCCTACATCATGGTCCTGTTTTAAAAATCTAAGGGTTATGATCAAGTCACCCCTCACTATTCTTTCTCCCATGGTCAGCAAATCTAAAGCCTGTAGCCTTTCCCTGTAACTCAGGTCTCTTAATTCTGATAACATCTTTGTTGCTTCCTCTTGATCTTCTCTATTAGCTGTTTCTGCTTCTTCAAGTGAGGTGACCAAACTTGAGAAGCATATTCTAGTTATGGTCTTAGTATGATATGAACAACTTACTGAATATTTCCTTAACCATATACTTGAAAGCTATTCTGATGTTTACCAGAAGACTGTCTCCTTTACTATTCTCCACATGTGGGACTCTGGTGGCAGGTTAGGGACAATGCTGATTCCCAAGTTCTTCTCACACACAGAATTTTGAAGCTAATTTCCTGTCAGGTAATAATCATACTGAGGCCTTTTCACTTTATCCCATCCTCATAACTTTACATTTGTTTGGGTTGAATTTCATCAGCCACTTGGAATCTGTTTAGGCCCCCTTGTAAGCTGATGCAATCCTCCTTGCTTTTCATTTCCCTCATGACTTTTGCATTATTTGCAAACATACTTAAGTAAGAGTCCATACCCTTAGCAAGTCATTCACATAGATCAAGAGGAGTAAAGATCCCAAAATAAATGCAGGCCTAGAATGAGCAAGCAGCCACTATCTCATTTGAAAGGATTAAATCCATTTCCAGTTCCAAGCAATGGTTAAGTACATGCAGCCACTGAAATCCCTTACTTTCACAAAATTAATATCACAATTGCAAAAAATTTCTTGAATTCTTTTCTTGAAATCCACAATACAGTAATCACAAGCATGTACAGAAAATTGAAAGGCAAAATTTTTTTCTGTCCCAAAAGAGCAATTATAATCAAAGACACACTAAGCATATCTGGCATTCTGGGAAACATTTAAGGCTAAAGGTAAATTGTCAAAATTTGGATATTAGACTTGGTAATGTTCTGGAGAAAAGTAATTACAGACAGATAATTGTGAGGACAGTTAATTGTGAGGAAAGTAATTATAGAAGACATCTGAATAGGCAGCAAGCCTATTCAGATGTCTTCTATAATTACTTTCCTCACAATTAACTGTCCTCACAATTATGTCTGTAATTACTTTTCTCCAGAACATTACCAAGTCTAATATCCAAATTTTGACAATTTACCTGTGAATTTCCATAACAAGAGCACATCTCATATGACTATTTGATATCTGATGAGCATACATCCACGGTGCTGGGTCAGCTGAAAACAGAAGAATATGATAAGGTTGTTTCACACTATAGTATAAACAACACTGTATGGCAAAAAAACCAAATTATTGTTCTCAACACAATAGTGTAGCATGAAATGGAAGCCTGAATAACACATAATCTCCACTTACCTGCAGAGTCTGTTGATTGTACCAGAAATACTAAGAGATGATCTTGAAGTAATATAAGGTCAGGATAATCTTGAACAGTATATTTAGGAAGAGCTTGCAGAACTGTTACTAAATCTGCTACAAGATGAGGAAGACTGGAGAGGTAATCTTTTGTGATGGCACCACTTCCTAGTAAATCATCTGCAAGGTTCCATATGTAGTAAACATTTGGATCACATGAGAGTTCAGATGAAACTTTATTACCCTCATATATTCTTGCTAATGCTTTGCGCCTATCGATTAAAAATAAATTCCTGATGGCCCGAAAGACTTTAGTTTCTTCAACAGGTGGCTTGATTCCCATAGAAAGAGGATACAAGATATTAAGCCAGGTATCTGCTGCAGCATCCATCCATGCTTGACCACTCTTCTTATTCATCTCTGAAGTACTATGAAATGCCTGAATGATAAAACCTAAAAGAGAGACACTGCTTTTGCAAATGAGTCAGAACAGTATATGGAACCTTGACAGGTAACCAGGGTAGATCAACTGGTGTATCATGTACACTGCTTGCCTTAGGTTCATCAACAGTAACACAAACAGAATTTTCATCTGTAAATGTCTCTAAGTATTCCAAAGCAATTCCTTTTTCTTCATTTCTATCACGAACAATTACTTCCAGTAGGCTGCTTTTCAATAATGCTGATTCTACTCTCTGGAGGATACTTGCTAAATCTTCTGGAGAAGTTTTTCGTAATGATTGAACACCAATGACAAAACCTTCTGAATGAAGTGCCAAATAATCAAGAATTGTCTGGGTAGTTAATATACTGCACCTACTAGATTCAACACCAAGATTATCTGAATGTTTTGTGTCCAAATCAGGCTTCAGCTTTCTCGAGTCTTGCATAAGAAGGAACAGCCTCAAATGTTCCTCAACTCCAGCATCAATCTGCTCTTCCATTCTATCAGCATGAATTACTTGCACTCAAGGTGAGACAGGAGTTCCTTGGGTAATACAAAAGCTCATCCTAGATGGGCATGCCAGGTGTTCTGAAACCTGAAGCAATTCCTCTCTTTTGGAAGGCAGTTTGCTGAACCAAGATACTGGACAGTGGATTGTGAAAAGAAAGTATATTATACAAAATATCATACAAAGAGAGAAATCCCCAGCTGACCTATCACATATCCAAGTCACTTCATAGCTATTATACGCTCATGCTGATACTTAGAGAAAATTCCTCTTGATGCTGATGAATGTTTTGTACACAGATACAATATATGATTAAGAACACCAGCATGTATGTACATCAAATTGGCCAGCTTAATGAAAAACACAACTACTTCATTACCAGGTACCATTTTCTTAAAATCAACTGCAGCTAGATCAGCTGTGTCTTTAAGCACCACCAGAACATCAATGGATGACAAAGTATTTGGAGCTGTTGCATCATTTAGTACCACTACTTTAAGATTTGTTTTGTATGACACTGCAACAGGCTGAATTGCCTCATGGAGGCTACTTAGAAGAGTCATTAGAATGTCCCTAACAACAACTTCTCCAAACACACAAGCCTTACATAACATAGCACCAGCATTCATTATGACTCGCTCCTGTAAGACCATGAACCCAAGCATGTTTGCTTTATCTCTCACACTGGGACATACAGTTTCACATAACTTTTCTCTAAGAACTGTAAACTTTGGACAGCAATACTGGAAGATCATTGCTGTTAAGTTGAGTCTCATTCGTGCTGCTAAAGGCTCCAGTTTGACTGGATCAACTCCTTCTTTGAACATTAGAGAACCTAAAATGTGAACAGGTCTCTGAGTCAATAAACAAAAACAGCTTTTCATATTATCTAAAAATCTTTTATTTGCATGATGGGTAACCACAGCAGAAAGAAGTTGCAAATATTGATAAAATGATCTTTAAAAAGCTCATAACTTGGTGTCTGACTTTTCCCTAAAACTGCTAGGGTATAAATGAGGAGCTTCTTCATTCATTACATGAAGCAACCTCTTGCATGAGAAATGAATCTGATTCTTCTGAGAATGGATGGTAACGTTTAAGTGTTCTTGGCCTTCTTTTGCTGTATGTGATATCAATAAAGCTTCTTCTGCAGCACAGATACCCCCAAGAACCCTGGACAAACCATTTAAATAATTTCTCACATCAGCATCCCCCAAAGGAAGTGATGATAAAAGGAGAGAAAATGGAGTTGCAGGCTGGTCAAAGAAATGCAGGAAAGCATTTTCTGTAATATCTTTATCAACACTGCCACCACTGTCACTATCTTGTGGATTCCTCATTTCAATAATCGTACTGCATATGAAACCCATCTGTTGTAACACTGGAATATAGCCTTGGATGCTACTCATAAGTCTTGAGTGTTCATGTCTGGTATTATGAGTTGTTTGTCTTTGGAGAGCTTGCTCTATAAGTAGCTGTGGTTTCAGATATATTCACTGTCAAAGCCAGGTCTGTTAAAACTAATGCCTTGGGGGTCAGGAATGATGCAATTAAAGGACAACCAATCTCTAAACCAGCTTCTGGTATTCCTTTGGGAACAGGTGGTGGCAAAGAAGTTACAAGGTCATGTATCAAGTTGGCTGACCCTACCTGTGCTGAGCCTTCACGAGCTAGTAATCCAATGTTCTGCAGCATATCTCGTGAGTCACTACAAGTCTGTATTACTTTGGCCTCTTTTAATTTCCAAACTTATGATTTGTAACTGTCAATTTAGGCCTTAACTCATTAAGGTGCACTGCTAAGAGTGCCTCACGCTTCTCTAAGGTATCTGGAACTTTGAACATTTGAAATATTTGTTCTATTCGACCTACATTACCATTGGCTAATGCCAATATGATGAGATTTGATGGGGAAGCAAACAAAAAGTTTATGACACCTATACATTCTGATGTACTTACGGCCTCCATTGACTCATAGTCTTTTGCAGGCCTCTTTTACCTCCTTGCATGGAACCTGCTTCGCCATATGATGAGCTCTTAGATAAAGTACTTTTTAAACCATTAACATTTTCATACACTAAACACTCAGCAGCATCAGAAAGGAGAGTCCCATTCAACTAAATATCAAATACATCAAGTGAAGCAAATGTATGACTGCTTGGAGACATTACCTATAGCTGCCACAGTCCTTCAGTGACACTACGTGACAAGTATGAGATCCTCATACGCAGATGTTTGCGAAATTCTTTTGTAAGAATCTGCAGAGAAAAGCAAGAAGAGAATCCCTGAGAAATATCAATACATCCCAGGCCACAAGAGTATTTATAAGGTATCCTGTAGGTGGGAGTTCACTCAAGCTAGAACCAGTCCTTTTACCATTCATTGTACAACTGCTCAAGTGATTAGATGTTGGGCCACTGTGAGATAGTTGTGGGTAAGTTTCCATGTGACATTGTTCAGTTCCTGCAGATGACAAAGATGAATCACAGAATTTTACATTTGCTACAGCATCAGAAGAATGTTGCAGGTTGTTTTCACTTCCTTCTGTGGATAAAGATTTACCAGGCCCTTCATCTGATACACTACTAACATTACAAGACTGACTTGGAAAATTTTCTTTTTCACAAGATCTCTCACTAATAACAACATAATCAGAAAAATTCAGAACTTTATACATTTTGGAACCTTCAGCTTTTTCTGAAGCACTTAAGGAAGCTAGATAAAAAGATTTTTGAGGTGATCTAGGTCTCTGGGAGTAGCAGTGTGTGATGTGCTTGCCACACTTTCATCAGTTTGCTGAGAGATGAAAGACTGCTCAAGTTCATCTTCTTCCCCACCAGACTCACTCTGCCCTTCATCACTCATATCACTGTTTGACAAATGGTAGAGAGTATTTATTTTCCATCACTTCCAGTCTGTATTCCAATGGATGCAGATCACTGAGCATACTCTGAATGGCTTTAAGTTTTCTGATATATTCTGCATGTAAAAAGATGCAGGAGATTCACGATCTTGAAAGCTGTCATTCCTTACAAAGCCTAAGCTTCTTACCAGAATATAATTTTCCTCTTGCCTGCTATCCTGCAACAATATTTTTTAATTGCATACCAGCTCCAACTATCTCAAACACTTCAGACAACATACAGAAAGCCATATAAGTGCTTTTACAATAAGAGCTCAAGTTCCCACTATTATTTCTGACCATGCAGTGTTCTTTAAGCAAACGCAGCACTTCATTTGGAATTAGAGTATGCAGTGGTAGAGATTTATGAAGTACATACGGGGGTGAATGGTCCCTTATTAGCTGTAATAGGGGTAGTGGTTTTATTCTACTGTTATGAGCCAGACACCAGGCAACTAATTTCATATCTTGACTTAGGTCAGTGAATACCTTCATAAGTAATGGATTAATGACAACTGAGTGCTTTTCCCAAACTAATGCTACATTTGTAGGATCTACAATCTTATCAGGAGATACTGACACTGTGTGTATGAACACTAAAGGCCAAAAGGGTATCAACCAACATTATTCTCCATGCATTTATATTTCCATTAAACTGACAGTTGGATTACTGATCATTAATTCACACAATATATCCAATAAATGCTTCTGACTTTTGGCACAGATATAAAAAATCTCTCTTACATCCAAGGGATCAACAGAGTACCTTCAATATGCTCTATCTTCTCAGTATGAGACTTAGTAAGAAGGTAATCTCTTTCCCTTTCACTTATAATCTTAAACAACTGCCAGAACTTGACAGAAGGGAAAAATATACTCTACTTGCTACCAACAATTTTTTTTTTCATAATAAAGTCTTAACATTCTAGGTAATAATTCATTCATGGCAGTAACACCCATATCATCAGTGAGAGAAAATATTGTGTAAAAGAGAATTTCATTTCTTAATTTTTCTATATTTGTTGCTACTGTTCTTTCTTTAAGCCTCAATGCTTCTTTAGATTCAAGTGTCCCTTGTCTTGTTATACCCAGATTACTACTTCAGGGTAAATAGGTTTTCTGCTGTCGCTTTAATATTTCAGAATATTCCTCCCTTTCTTTAAGTAGTTTCTCATCCAGGTTCTCTACTCTCCTTATGCAGTGATCTAAACACTCAATAAAAATTTTATTCTGTTGACTTAAATCTTCTGGAATAC
>JAYMFT010076518.1:0-14424 GCA_038088735.1 Panulirus argus
CTCTTCCACAAGTAATCCAATGCACTCATACACTGATGACTCAACACTGCATTCATCCACATCCTTCAATTCTGCTCTCTCTTCTATCGCTTGATCTGCCTCTCACCTTGACACAGCTTCCACAATAAACTCTGACTTGGACAGGGTATCTCAGTGGGGTACAAAAAATCTAGTTAAGTTTAATGCCTCCGAGACAGTTTCTACCTATCTCTCTATCGAAGACTCCTCACATCTCTCATATCTCCTTCGACGGTTCTGTAATTCCACCTCTTGATTCAATGAACATACTTGGTATTACTGTAACGTCCAATCTTTCTTGGAAACCCCAAATTATGGGATTAGCTAAATCTGCCTCTAAGAAAATGGGTGTCCTGTTTAGATGTCGTAACTTTTTCTCTTTTGAACAGCTGCTCTGTTTATACAAGGGATTGATTAGTACTTAGGCAGAGTATTGCTCCCACATTTGCTGTGGTTCTAGCTCTGTTTCCTTACTTGACAGTTGAGTTGAAAGCGATCCGACTTATAAACTGTCCCAGGCTAACTTCCAAACTTGATCCCCTTGCCCTACACTGCAATGTTGGTTCACTTTCCCTTTTCTGTAGGTATTACTTTGGCTTTTGCTCCTGAGAGCTGGCTGCTTGTGTGCCACCACCACTAGTTAGACTATGGAATACTCGGCAAGCTGCTGTGTCACATGATTATTGTGTGGCCTTCGGCAACTCAAGGGTGTGGCGTTTTGATAACTGCTTCTTACCCTACACATCGAAGCTTTGGAACTCTCTACCTTCTCATGTATTTCCCAATAACTATGACCTGCTTCATTTTAAGAGACATGTTTTTCACTTTCTCAAAAATTTGTAAATACTTTCTCTATCTGTTTTTCCCCCCTTTCTCAATTCTCTCTATATTTCAGTTAGGGACTGGCCTTGATGTGGACTTCTGTCCGTGACTGGAGCCTTCAACATAAAAAAAAAAAAATGCTTTGGAAATGATATGTTTGAGGACAATATGTGGTACGAGGCAGTAAGATTGTGTACATAATAAAAAGGTAAGAGAGAGATGTAGTAATAAAAGCAGTGTGGATGAGAGAGCTGAAGAGGGTGTGCTGAAGTGGTTGGGACATATTGAAAGAATGAGTGAAGAGAGGCTGACGAAGGGGATATTTGTGACAGCTATGGAAAGAACAAAGAGAAAGAAAGACCAAATTGGATATGGAAGGATAGAAGTGATCAGCACCTGCAAATGCAAGAGAGGTGCATGGGATAGAGTTAATTGGAACGATGTAGTATACATGAGTTGATATGTTGTCAATGGACTGAACCAGGGATTGTGAAGCAGCCAAGGGAAATGATACAAAGATCTGTGGAGCCTGGTTGTGGATAGGGGGCTGTGGTTTCCACTCATTACATACAACAGCTACAGAATGGATGTGAGCAAATGCAGCACTTCTTCAACTGTTCCAGGTGCTATCTCACTAACACAGGAAGTGGAAAGAAGAAAAAAAGATAAAGATGGATTTGCATGTAACAAGTTAAGTACAGGTATAAGAGAAACAGAAAATGGAGAAACTTAATATACAAGCTATCCAATAATATCCTACAAGCATAAGCAAAGAAGAAAAAATGTACATCAAAATCTAATATACCAAGAACATTTAGTGTCACACTGTGGTTAGCCTGCCCAGCACGATTTGATGCAACACAAGTATACACCCCAGAGTGCTGTTTATCCAAGCTAGGTATCACAAGCATGGATGTTCTAGTGCCCACAGGAGAGATAGTTGCACCATCTAAACTTTCTGTACTCATGCTTATGTTGTCCTTTAGCCAGTAGAAGGTAATGGGGTCATCACCAGAGAGGAGTGTGCACATTACTTGAATGGATACTCCTTCGTAGTTTTCAGGAGGGATCATAAAAGGCATGATGACTGGTATTGCTGTGAAGAAGACAAACACTTAGATCTTAACTAAGAAGTCCCTTAAAATTCTACTATACTACAAGTCTTTTCATCTTCATGTTTCTTGATTTGTTGTTCTGGTGGATTAAACTATAGTAAGAAATGGAATAAACAAAAAACAGGAAAATACAAAAAGTAAAACATGAAAAGGATATCAAACATTTCAAGCACAACCAGACTTCTTTGATGGAAGGATACTTATGATACACAGCCAATTTTGTAGCAATGATACTGATTTTCAAACAAAATCATTGCTAGTTCACTGGGTATGTAAAATCATCAGCAGCATGACACAATGCAAATAACAAGAAATTTAACTGACCCAAAATCAAACAACAATGCTTAACAAAATAGGATACAAACGTAAATGATAGAACTAAATAACAACAATGCCTGAATTCCAGGTCAGTTAAATGAAATTGGCTCTTAATGAAAATGAGTGATGATGTATGTTGGGGATAGTTTGGAGAATAAATCTTCCAATACATTCTGTTAAGTACCAGCACAAAAATACAAATTTTACATTAAGCAAAACATAAAAAGAGTCAATTTCTTATCAACACTACCCTTCATCTTGAGCTGAACTGAAAACCTTTGGTGGCCAACTAGACAGTATGCTTGACAAGTACACACTCTGAGATCTAAACCAACATCACGCAAAATCAGAAAATTAATCTTTGTAATAACTTTACTGATCATGAACTCTTGAAGACAGTAAGGAATATGACATCCTTATACCAGGTAAGAGTGACTAAGCCATCTCCAATTGTTACAATGCAAGACACTTGTAGATGTTGTCCTCTTAATTTCCTTGGAAACTCAAATGGAAGAATTTCTGGTTGCTTCGATGAAAAAATAAGCCAATTTGCAGAAATGTACTTTTTCTGGCATTTTAGTACAGACCTGAGACTGGGTAAGGATATGGGTGAAGAAAATAATCAAAATGAAAATATGAAAAAAAAGTAAAACAATAAATTTTTATACCCTTGACTTTAAGCACGGCAGAGTAGAAAGTTTTGCCAACAGGATTATATGCATGACAAGTGTAAGAGCCAGAGTGTTCTGATCCTACATTTTGAAGAATGAGGAGGCTCATCTTTGATGTTACATTGTTTATCATAATCTTGGAGGATGAGGTAAGAGGCTGATTGTCTTTATACCACTGGAGAGTGACTGGATCATCTCCAGTTGTTACTGTACAAGTTACTTGAAGAAGTTGTCCTTTCTGCACCTCCATGGGGAAGATGAAAGGAAGTACTTCTGGTTTTTCTGTAGGAAAAGCTCCATCTTTAAAGTCTAACTTCTTTGAAATTAGCTATTACCAGTAAAGATAAGATGTCTGTCAAGGAAAATGGAATTGAATCAAATGAACAAAATGGGGAAGGATGCACACTTATGAATAGTAGAAAAAAATAATATTAAAAAGTTATACGTTATACCCTTGACTCTAAGAGTATCAGTAAAAGCAGCTTCGCCAATGCTATTGAAGGCACGACAAGTGTAAGATCCTGCATGTTCAAATCCAACATCACGGAGGATCAGCTGACTCATCCCTGACACTACATTGTTTATAATAAAACTGGATGATGTGGCGAGGAGCTGTTGGTCTTTATACCACTTGAGAGATATTGGGTTATCACCACTTAATACTGTACATGAGACCTGCAGTAACTGGCCAGCTTGTACCTCCTTTGGAAAGGTGAAGGGAAGGAGTTTTGGCTTTTCTGCAGAAAATGAATACATCTCTCTTACTCTTCATTATATCTTATTTCTTTTCAAGAAATTTTTGTTAAGGGTATCTAAAGAACATGACAATATAAAATTTCTAAAATTTATCGTACAATAATAATTCATTATATTTTGCACCCATCTATTTACTATTCAAATTCATATTGAAATAGAAGCTGTTAAAGATGGCACACCCGAACTTTAAAGTTCTAACAGTAAGTAATATATATCATCAATGCAAAGTTTACCTGTGCAGTAGCTCTTAACCTAAAGAACATGTATGAAATATTATTGATATCCCAACAGAAAGTATATAAGAGATATACACAAGAAATGACATCCTATCACATTCAATACAAAAGACCAATTATGGCTATTCTGCTTCTCTGAAAAGCATATGAGGTATATGAATTTAATTTTGCCTATCAAAGAAACAACCAATCTTCAAGCCAATAAACAATACTATGCTCAGAGTCCCATTTATATTCATATTTTTTACTTTTTCAGTGCATCAAATTTTCTAGTGAACATCTGTCATTATCATCACTTGCTAAAGAGAACTGACCATTCTTTTCATTTTCATATTCTTTATTAACAACATCATGTCAAACCACAACCATGAACATTCAAATATGCCAAAAATAAATAAAATTCTAAACATCTAAAAGTAAAACTTTAGGGCAAATGAGTAAATAAATGGTCCATCATAAGTGTGTTACAATTATATTACCTTAATGTCTTTTCTACTTCTCGGTGTTCTTCCTCTCTAAGTCTGTACAAGACACTATAATTTGTCACAAATGAAAAATTACCCTTTCTCAAAAATTCAAAACAACATAAAACCAACTAATTCATGCACAGGAGAAACAGCACAAAAAAATATCCCAAAAAACAGAAGACAATGAAGACACAACTGCAGACATACTTAAGACCTTGACAGCAGCAGAGATATTGAGCACACTTGATTCAAGAAGCTTAAAAGCCCTGAAAGTAGCTCCAGTCATCCACTGATATCCATAACGAAGACCTATCCTAGCTTAGCCAATTTATTTTCTATACCCACAAAAAAATAATCACAACACACACACACACACACACACACACACACACACACACACACACAAACATACACGCACACAGTATTGTGAGGGGTATATAGAAAAAGGCACCAAAACAAATATCAAAGAAACCGACCAAACACCCCAGTAAACCTACATCATATATCTACATATTCTATAACTAGTTATGTTTCTCCACTTTACATTCCCAGTCCAACTCCTTCCTTTCTCTTCCCCTTACTACCCAACTGAAAAGAAAAAGTATCCCTCTGGCTCAGTTCTCTAGAGCTATCACATCTCACTTTCAGGCAGTAATTTTGGGTGTTTCCAGGTATCTCCATTAGATTACCAGTGAAAACATCACATGCATCAACAGAAACCTTTCACTTCCTCTTAACAAGCAGGTGAATTCATCCACTGGATTCTGTGTGAGAAGGTCTTGGGAGTCAAAAATGTCCCTAACCTGTCACCAGAATCCCACTTTAGGAGAACAGTTAATGAGATTAACTATCTGCTGGCAAATGTCAGAACAGCTTTCCAGTATATGTATAAGGAAAAATTTAGCAAGCTGTTCAAATTTTACATACAACCAGAAGTAAAATATGTTTCTCAAGGCTTGGTCACCACACCTAAAGAAAAATAAAGAGCGATTAGGGAAGATCCAGAGAAGGGAACAAATAACGAGTTACTGGGAAAGGCTAGGTGCTTTAAATTTTTCCACACTGGAAGAGAAGAGAGAGGATGACCTGATTACAACCTTTAAGCTTTTTAAATAGATTGATAATGCAGACAGTGAACAGTTCTTTCGGAGTTTCTAAATAAGATTGATAATGCAAATAGTGAATACTACTTGTAGAGATGTACAGATCTGATAATGCAAATAGTGAACAGTTCTTTTAGGGATGTAGAGATAAAACAAACAAAGGACATAACAAAACTAAGAGAGAAAATTGAAAAAAAAAAAAACTGTAAAGAAGTACATTTATACTATAAGAGTTGTCTGTAAATTGAAAAAGAGGACTGAAGACTGTTAATCCAGACAGCATTTATAAATCTAAGAAATGTTATGAAGTAGAGATTGTTAATGATGGGGGCCTACAAACATAAAACTTGCTCCCTGTCTAGTACAAATAGGTTATTACAAAGAGATTATTATTCTCAACCTCTATTGCCAGCCAGCAGATACCATTCAAGGACAAACACAGCTTATGAGGCATACTTCATAACCTACAGGAAGATGCCATTTCCTAGGCTTGCTACTTTTACATATATCCCATATAATAAAAGACCCAATCTTCGCTTTACTTGTCATCCAACTAATGAGATGAAGACACCTTCAAACATCATGTGGTTCAGAGCCGGACATCTTTTCGCATAAAGATGGGATCTAAAATACTGCAATATAGTCTTATCTCTCTGCAGTTGTGAACTTTTAAAACAAAATGACCTTAAGAGAGTTGATTTTCAGTCTCTCAAGAGAGATCAAAGCAACCATATGGAGTACTGAGCAAACAACTGGGAAGCTCATCAATGCCTGATATGCTCCAGTATGTACCAAGACAACCTTCATTGATCCCTTCCTACATGACCTTCCATGTCCTCTCATGTGCAGATGACCTCACAATCACTACACAGCACTGTGACACTATCCAGACAACAAAAAACATGAAACACTATATCACACAATTAGAGCACTTGCTCACCCAAAAAAGAATGTAGTGAAGGGTGAATATTTAGAATGATGGTGGACTACCCGCCACAATCAAGATTCAAACCTACACATACTTGATCACAGGTGGCCCATGAACGTGTCTCAGTCATCACCGCCAACCACTTCACCACAGAGGTCCTTGGATATCTATGGATGGGGTCATAAGGAAGGTGAATGCCAGGGTTTTGGGGATATGGGAAGGTCTGCAGTCTGTAATGAGTGGGGAAGCCTTGGAAATGAGTCAGTTACTATTTGCTAATGACACTGCACTATTCAAGTGATAAACTGCAGAGATTGGGAGTGTGTGTGAAAGGAGAAAGTTCAGAGTAAATGTATACAAAAGCAAGGTTATTAGCTTTAGCAGGGGTGAGGGCAATAGTAGTTGGAGTTTAAATTTGAACAGAGATAACTTGGAGGAAGTGAGGTGTTTCAGGTACCTGGGAGTGGACATGGCAGTGAATGGAACCATGGGAGCTGAAGTAAGACATAGGGTGGGTGAGGGACTGAAAGTCCTGGGCACATTGAGGAACATGTGGAAAAGAAAGGTCACTGTCTATGGAGGCAAACTTGTATTGATTGATCATATAGTTGTCCTAATGGCATTGTATGGTTGCAAAGCATGAGCCATAGATATCAAAGTGCAGAAGAGAGTGAAAGCATAGGAAGTGAAATAGATGAGGATGCTATATAGTACGAGGAGGATTGATAGAGTAAGAAATGACAGGGTAAGAAAAAGGTGAACTGGTCAGAGGAAGTATGTATAAGAGAGATGAAGAGGGTGTGCTGAAATTGTATGGACATATGGAGAGAATGTGTGAGAAAAGGTTGACTAAAAGAGGGTATGCACGTTGGAACTGGAGGAAACATGGAAAATGTGGAAACTAAGGAGGAGGTGGAAGGATGGAGTGAAAGATGCGTTGAGTGTCTGGGTCCCAAACATGCAGGAGGGTGTGAGGCATACAACTGACAGCAATGTAATAACTTAGGGATGATGTGCTATTAATGGGCTGAATCAGGGCATATGAAGTGGTATGAGAAAAACCATGGAAAGGTCTTTAGGATAGGAGGCTCTGGTTTCAGTGCATTATAAAAAGCAACTAGAAAATGAATGTGAAAGAATGAGGCCATTCTTTGTTTGTTCCTGATGCTAACTCACTAACATGGGACAAGGTGAACTAGTATGAGAAAAAAGAACATTTTATTCTTTTTCTTTTCTTTCATACTTGTTCACCATTTTCCATGCAAATGAGGTAATATCAGGAACAGATGAAGAAAGGGCCTCATTCACTCACATCCATTCTCTAGATATCATATGTAATGCAACAGAACCACAGCCCCCTATTCACAACCAGGCCCTGCAGATCTTTTCCCCTTCAGTTTCATATGCCCTGGTTCTCTTGAATGATGGCATTACCCCCTGTATACCAAATCACTCAAATTAACTTTATCCTGTGCATGACTCACCCTCCTACATATTCAGGCCCCAAGCACTCAAAGCCTTATTCACTCTATTCTTCCATCTCTAATTCAGTCTCCCCCTTTTCCTTGTAACATCCACTTCTGACACAAATATCCTCTTAGTCAACCTCTTCTCATTCATTCTCTCCATATGCCCAAACTATTTCAGCACACCATCTTTAACTCTCTCAACCATACTCTTCTAATTACCACATCTTTCTCTTACTTTATCATTTCATATTTAGTAAACCCTCCACATACCTCATACTGTCTTCAAACATATAACTTCCAACACATTCACCCTCTTCTTTACATTCTCATATAAAGCCCATTCCTTGCATACATGCAACACAATCAAGACTACTGTACTTTCAAACATTCCCATCTTTGCCCTCCCAGGCCATAATATCTCTCTCCATACATTCCTGTATGCTCTCATGACCTTCACCCTCTCACTCATCCTATGACACCTCAGCTCCCATGGCTCCATTTGCTGCCAAGTCCACTACCAGTTACCTAAAATATTTTCCTTTCTAAGAAAGGGTATTGGTGTTATTCAAAACCTTTGCAAAGGCTCCTCCAGCCCAAGGCAGGGGTAAACTTTTTACTTTTACTTGAAAAATGATGATTAGTTATAGAATGGTTTAGGTGATAAGGGTCTGGTGCTGCAGTACAGAAATGAGTGCCAAGCATGTTGAGGTGGAACTGTATTATGAAGATCTTTTTTTCATTATGGTGTTGGTTACCAGGTAGCCAGTGACTGTTCTGAGTGCACTACTTTGAGCTGATTACAGTTTTGCTATATTTGCTGCAGCCCATATATAATTGTTTTTATACTTGTTCACTGTTTCATGCATTAGTAAAGCAGCACCAGGAACAGAAAAGAAAGGTCACATTCGCTCACATCCATTCTCTTGGTGTCATGAGCAATGCTCCAAAACCACAATTCTCTACCCACAACCAGACCTCACTCATATTTCTATAGTTTCCTGGTTCAGTCCAGTGACAGCATGTCAACCACTGTATACCACATTGGTCTAATTTGCACTTTCCCATGCATGCCTTTTCCCTTCCTACATGTTCAACCTCTGGTCAGTCTATATCTCCCACCCCATCCTTCTATCTCCAATTAGGTCTCTACGCTCTTGTACACTCTATTTTGACAGGCACATCTTCATAAAGTTCTCCTCATTCATTCTCTGTATATGTCCAAACTATTTTGGCAAACCCTCTTCAGCTCTCTTAACCATATTCTTCCTACTGCCTTACTTCTCTCTCACAGTTACACCACATATTGCCCTTAAGCATTTCATTTCCAAAGCATCCATCCTCCTCTGCACATCCTCATCTACAGCTTGTGCCTCATATCCTTACAACATTAACTACTGTACCCTCAAACATACCCAGTTTTGTCCCCCATGTGATGAACTCTCTTTCCACACATTCCTCAATGCTCCTGAAACTTCATCCCTCACCCACCCTATACCTCACTTCTGCTACCATATGCATTCCCAGGTATCTAAAACACTTCACTTCTTCCAAATTTTCTCACTTCCCAGCTAACCTGTCCCTTTGCCCTAATTAACCTAATAACTTTGCACTTCCTCAAAGTTTCTCTCAACTTCCTCTTTTCACACACTCACAAACTTGTCACCAATTTCTGCAGTTTCTCCCTCAAATCTACCACTTGTGCTGTGATATTGGTAAACAAGAGCTGATTCACTTCCCAGGCCCCTCTCATCCCTTACAGACTACATACTTGCCTCTCTCTCCAACACCCTTGCATTTACCTCCTTCATCACCCCATTCAAAAACAACTGAACAGCCATGGTGACATCACAACCAATCTTCACCCAGAACCACTGACTTTTCTCTTACTACTCATACACTCATGATAAGAACTTTTTACTGCTTCTTGTAGCTTTTCTTTAACACCATATTTTCATAAGACCTTCCACAAAACAATCTATCAACCCTATCATATACTTTTTCCAGATCCATAACTGCCACATCTAAATCTTTCTGTTAACCTAGGTATTTCTCAAACACACTCTTTAAAGCAAAAACCTGATACATACTAAGAACAGTCACCTTTGTTCTCCTTGCCTTCACACAATGGCATTATAAATTCATTCTGCCAATCCTTAGGCTCCTCACCATGATCCATTCAAACAATGAAAATCCTAACAAATCAACAACACAGTCACCCCCTTTCTTAAGAAATTCAACTACAATACTATCCTCACTCACTGCCTTGCTACATTTCATCTTATGCAAGGCTGTCATCTCTTCTACTCTATTTATCAAACAACTTTCCATGACTTACCTCCATTAAAGTCATTAAAATGCACATACCACAAGGATATAAAAAAATATAACCTTAACTTCTTCCCATGGGTTAAAAAACTCATAAAACTAAGAAACCAGTCCAGACAAAACCAAAATCATTAGAAATCAGAAAAAAAATACAAATTCTAAATAACACCATCTCTTACCTAATAACTGAAAGAAAAATCACAAACTGATACTCCTACCTTAACACAATGAACCACAAGACCCACAGCAACTCAAGCAATTGTTAAAGAAGATCCACAATTAATGCACAAACCTAGGTCCCACTCATTAAGAACTTCTTATCCATTCCAACAACATCCCTTATCTGCTGAATATACCTGGTGAGGTCTTCTGGGTCTTCTGCCCCCACAGCCCAGGTTGAGTCTAGGCTACTGGGTTGGGTTATTCACTGACCAAGCTGTTGGAAGCTGCAGCCTACTGGCCAACATGACCCCTACAGCCTGGCTGGTCTGGTACACTTTGTAGATGCTTGTCCAGGGAAGTCTTAAAGTCCACCACTGTGCATCCTTTGTGTTTCTGATGATAGTAGGCAAGTTGTTGAAGAATCTTGGCCATTGGATGTTTAAGGTGTTCTCTCTTTTTGTGCATACTGCACCTTTGGATATCAGAGGTAGTATTTTACAAAGTCTTCCATGCTTGTCATGCCATTAGGATGATACTTCTGATTGTAAGATGTTAATCATGCCTGCTAAGGTTTTCCAGGTACAGATGATGATATATCTCTCCCACCTGTAATCCAAGGAGCATTTCAGCTGTTCCTAGTAATTTAGTTTCTTTACCACATTAACAGGGGCTGTAAAAGATCTTTAAACACTTTCTAATTCTGTGATTTTGCCTGCCTTAGGGGATGATGCTGGAACACAGCAGTATTCCATCATGAAAGAATTAGTGCCTTGAATAATATCATCATTGGATTTTCTTCTCTTGTTTTGAAAGTCCACAGAATCCTCCCCACCATCCTTCTGCAGCAGGCAACCATTGTTTTGCTGTGTTTGCTGAAGATACGGTCATTAGACATTATTACTCCAAAGTCTTTCACACTATTCAGCTAGTTCCTGATAGTGTCTGTGTTTATTTGCTATTCTGTATTGTTTCTGATTTCTTCACTTTTCCCATACCAGAAGAATTGAAACTTATCCCCATTGAAAAGCATGCTGTTCTTAGTGGCCCAGGTGGAGACTTTAATTATGTCTCTTTGTAGCCTTTCAGAATCCTCTACAGATGTGATTTTCATATTCACTCTTGTATCATCTGCAAAGGATATATGGAACTGTGGCTCATGCTTATGTCAATGTCAGATATAAGAATGACGAACAGGAGGGGAGTATCAAGAAGACTAACACTCCCCCTCCTTTACCTTCTCTTACCTTTCTTGCTATCATGTACCCATCTGAGAATAACAGATGAGAGTTTATTTCTTTGGTAAGCTTAGTTTCCACAACTCCAATAATATCAGCTTCATTTTCCCTTATATAATCCTTGAAGTCTACCTCTTTACTGCTAACTATTAATCAATCAAGATTTGAATACAATTCTTTCATTCTAACATAACAATCTCCAAACACTTCTGCCCTCCCTGCAGTTATAGTAGGGCTACCTGATCCTCTTGCCATGAATGGCATCTTCAGTTTTTTGTGTTCTGACTGTTATCTTTACTTTTCTCTCTCTCTTCCAAAGATTTGTCACACTTGATGAATATCCCATAGAATTCCACAAGGCCTTTAAGATTCTTAACTTTTCTAAGTACTTCCTGTCTTGACGATTCCAAGTTAAACATAACCATAACTGGTCTCCCCCCTATATTTTGGTTATAACTTCCGATTCTTCTTTCCTTTATCATGGAAATTGCTAATGACAGTCCTACAGCCTCCAGCAAGCTTTTAATAAGCATTTTTTTTTCTTTCTTTTTATCTGGTGTATGATCTTCCAGGTTAAAGATAATCAGTGATTTATGACTATCAATCTCCTTTTTACTTATCAATTTAATCTTAGTGCCATCCACTTTTCATCTAGATCCCTCTATGTCTCTAACTTTATAAGCTCTCTTTTGGCAAGCAAGCACTTGTCCCGTATGCTCTGTACGTTTTTACACATTCCATCAACTAGCTCATATACTTCCTTAATTGATTCATCTTTAACAGTGCATATTATTTTTTCAACTGCTTTGCTCAATTTCCTGTGTCTTTCTGTTTGTGTCACCTCAGGTCTATGTTCTTCTCATTCAATCTTTATGTTGTATTAATCTGCTTCCGAATTTTCTCCTTATAATCTTCCCTTCCCTATATTGTCATCAGTTTCCATGCATGTTTTAGTCCTTTTCTCACCTAGGAGAGCTTTCGATATTATCATACTTGATTGCTGTTTCCTGCGTAAGCAAGGTAGCACCAGGACACAGATGAGGAAAGATCCATTCTCTCACATACACACATATATTCATACATACATGCACATATATGCACAATACATACATATACATACAACATATACATATATACATACATATACATACACATGCATATACATATATACACATGTACATATTCTAGCTTTTGATATTGTTTCAACAAATTCAATATGCACTATAGTTCTCAATCTAAAAGGTTCCTGTAACGCTCCTGCAATTCCTTGACCAATATTGTCAACAGGATTTGTATGCAATTTAGTTACTTCATCTGACCACACTGACTCTAGTACATGCAGGGATGACACATCAGACTTCCTCTGCTTTTTAATGACTTCATCTTTCCTCTGATTTTGTATCTTCTGACCCACTCTACTAAATTGCGTTTCTGTTTCACTCTAATCACATGACTCCTTCATGACCCTTGAAATTCTTCCTGAGTTTTCTAATTCTAGCTCCAGTTGTGTTACCCTCTGATCTTGCTCTTTCACAAGTTCCTGTAACATCCTCAAACATTTGCTCTACAATGTTTTTGTCTTTAGTCTCTTTTTTGCTTTCACCTGCAGATTTGGATTTGATTGACTTGTTCTGGTACATTCCTGAAACTTGAGTCCATCCTAGCCAAATATTTGTGGTTCAGGCAGTATCAGAAGTCTTAAAATATCCTCCAAAGTAATAGCAGTAACAATAATGAAGCTTACTAGAGTACACAATCCTTAAACATAAAGAGAATTTAGATGTTCAACTGCCAAACTGTTGCCTTTCAGTTATATTGAAAATAAACATTTCACTCCCCTTTGGCAAGTTGCACTTTCATACACTATCTTAATGCAGATGTTCATTCCAAAGTGTTATCCACTCAACCTCTTACAAATCAAGTGTCCTTAAAAGGGGAAAAATAAAAGATTCATTGAAGTTGGCAACACTTCATTCGATTTGAACCTAGGAAGCTGGGAATGGGGGATCTCTAAGTGGAGGTTGCTGAAGTGTGAGGCAGTGGTATGCTTTAAATTTCTACTTGGTGGCTGGTGGTTAGTTATGGTATGGTTCGGGTGGGAGGGGTCTAATGTTCTCTGGCATAAAAGTGAGTGTCTAGTATGGTGATGTGTGATTGTATGGGAAGGATCTTTGTTTCAATGTGAAGGTGCTGAGTATTTTTGGCTGCTAGGCAGCCAGTGATTGTTCAGTGCTCTATGTTATATTTGCCTTCGAGAGGGTGGAAGACCAGCAAGGTAGGGTGTACTTTAGTATAGAGTGAATAAATTATTTGTAGAGAATGCTAAAGGATTCTTTTTCTTGCCCAAATCTGGTGCTGGTTACGGTTCTTAGGTCATTTAGTTTGTGCGCAATTTTTGCAGTGATGTTTTGGGTGTGGGAAGAGAAAGTCATATGTGATGTTTTGAATGGCAAGTTTTTTGTTCACTGAAAAAGATTGTCCATTTAAGGTGACTAGAGTGTGTGAGCAAGATTCATATATGTCTGGGGTTAAATGAGTGACTGAAGACTTCTCTGGATATGTAAACATTCTGTGCTGGGTGAGCCATTATTCTAACTCTGTAATGTAGTATTGCATGTTTGTTGCTGCTACTGTGTTGTCAGATATAGCTATGTGACTGTAAGACTGTCAGCATTTGTACAGACCTTCATGTTGTGGTTTGTTATTGGTAATGGGAGGTCATTACCGTCCTGACTGAGGAGCGTTAAAGTGGTGCCCGGAACCATCCTACACTCTCCATGTCAGGACTGCTGGTCTTAC
>JAYMFT010076529.1:0-14424 GCA_038088735.1 Panulirus argus
GGAATTTACTTCCTTACACTCCATCACACACTCCCACAATTCCTGCTTCAGGAGTAATGCTACTCCTTCCTTAGCTCATGTCCTTTCACCAACCTCTGACTTCACTCCCAAGATGTTTCCAAACCATTCTTCCCCTTTTCCCCTGAGCATCATTTCACTCAGAGCCAGAACATCCAGGTTTGTTTCCTCAAACATACTACCTATCTCTCCTTTCTTCTCATCTTGTTTACAACCATACACATTCAGAAACCCCAGTCTGAGCCTTCGAGGAGAATGAGCACTCCCCACCTGACTCCTTCTTCTGTTTCCCCCTTTTTAGAAATTGAAATACAAGAAGGGAAGGGTTTCCAGTCCTCCATTCCTGCCCTCCTTAGTCGCCTTCTATGACACATGGTGGGATACATGATAAGTATCCTTTATCCCCTATCCCCACATATTTACTTTGGTTATAACCAGTGCTAAGAAGGCAACAAACGGAAACAAAGTTTTTTTGGTAAATGTTTCATGAGATAACCTAAATGTGGAAACAGTTTCCCCATACCTGTCACCTCAAAAGTTCACCCCTATGCACAAGCAAATGTTTCTGAAGATCCATTTTCCACAAAAACACTTTCCCACATTCATTACATCGAAAATTTTTCACTCCACTTTGTTTTAACAAATGCTCTTAAAGATCACTTTCCTGTAAAATTTTTTCTGCATTCATCTCATCCAAATAATTTAATACCACTGTGCATAAACAAGTGTTTCTCAAGGTCACCTTTCTGCACAAAGAGTTTCCCCACATTCACTGCGTCCAAACTATGCACAAAACAGTGATCTGAAGGTAACCTTTCTGCTCAAAGAGATTCCCACATTCATTACATCCAAACTTTTTCACATTACTGTGCATTGATAAATGATGTAGAAGACCACTTTTCTGTAGAAAGAGTTTTCTGTATTCATCACATGCAAAGTTTTTAATATCACTGTGCACAGAAAAATGTTCTTGAAGACCCCTTCTGTGCAAAAGCAGTTTTCGCTATCACTACATCAAAATTCTTTTATATTAGTGTGCACAGGCAAATGTTGCTTAAGATCACCTTTCTGCACAAACAGTTTCCCACTTTCATTACATCCAAACTTTTTCACTCCACTGTTTATTAGAAAATGCTCTTCAAGATCACTTTCACAAAAAAAAAAAAAAATCCACATTCATCATATCCAAATCTTTTAATGCTGCTCTGCACAAGCAAATGTTGCTGGAGTTCATTTAAACAGAAACTGTTTCCCACATTCATCACAACCAAATTTTTTCAAACCATGATGCACAATCAAATGTTTATTAAGATTTTTCATAAATAAAAACAGTTTCCCACATTCATCATATGTTAATTTTTTCACATGACCCAAACCTTCCAATTCACTCACACAAGGTGATGCTTCTGATCATATTTCTAAGTGAAAATTTTCAATACTACCAATAGTTTTCTGATTATTGGGCAAATATGTAGGCTTCTGGAGATAACTCTCCCATAAATATAGTCTCTTGCATTTCTCATTGGGAAACCTTATCTTCCCACTAGACATTGTCAGTTTCTGCTGTGTTCTTAGTCTTGAGATACATTTTCACTCAGTGTCTGAAACAAGAAAGTTGTCTTTAGACAGTGTTCTCACCATGTGTCACACTTCAAAATTTGGACTAAAAAAGGAATTCATAGGTCACATACTTGGTATTACTGTTACATCCACTCTTTCTTGGAAACCCTACATTACAGGAATAGCTAAGTCTGCCTCTAAGAAACTGGGTGTCCTGTTTAGATGTCAAAACTTCTCTTCTGAACAGTTACTCCATTTATACAAGGGATTGATTCATCCTTGTATGAAGTACTGCTCTCACATTTGGGGTGGTTCTAGCTCTGCATCCTTACTTGACAAAGTTGAGTTGAAAGTAGTCCGCTTTATAAACTGTCCCAGGCTGACTTCCAAACTTGACCCCCTTGCCTTATGCCAGAATGCTAGTTCACTTTCCCTCTTACATAGCTATTCCTTTGGTTTTTGCTCCTGAGAGCTTGTTGCTTGTGTACCCACACCACTAGCTAGATCACGCAATACTCATTGAGCTGGTGCGTCACACAATTATTGTTTGGCTGTCAGCAACTCAAGGGTGGGCCGTTTTGATACCTGCTTCTCTCCCAACACATTGAAGCACTGGAACTCTCTAGCTACTCATGTCTTTCCCAATAACGATGACTTGGTACGTTTCAAAAGTTAGGATTTTCACTTTCTCAAAAATTCGTAAATACTTTCCCTTGTCTTTTCTTTTTACATTTCATAATTTTCTCTATATTTCAATAAGGGTCCAGCCTTGAAAACGACTTTTGTCCTTGACTGGAGCCATCAACTCAAAGAAAAAAGTTAGACTAACGACACTGAAATAATGAATGATCATATGATTAGGTCTGAATTTAAGAACTACACTAATATCAGCAAGTGAAAATGTTCACAGCATAACTAAACACAGTTACCTTTCAAATTAATGATGCATGTAATATTTCATCACAACAAAGTATTATCCTGTTTATGTGCAGCTGAAAGACTGTTTGAAGAGTAGCGAGAATTTCCCATACCATGATAAACAAATATGCTAGAAGCAGTAGGATGAAACTGGGTCCATGATAATGCTCTTAACCAATACTGCATATCAAAAACATTTTGGAGATTTTTTACTCTTTCAGTAATTTTAGAAAAAAGTTAGCATGAAGTTTTACAACAGGAGACAGACCATCTGCTAAACTTAATTCAGTACCACTGTGGAAAATGCAGCATCTGAACATATTGTACATGATGGTGACATGTGAATATAAGCAGATTTCAACCAGCTATAATTTATGTTTAGATTTCTCTCCTTTTCTGTGCTTACTTAAATTTTTTAAGTATTAAAAAGGAAGCTCTGCTGTTAGTGTATATATAAAAAAAACTTTGCCTAAACACAGTTTTCCCAAGGACAGCCTGTGACATTGTGCCACCTTATACTAATATTCCACCTCTCATATTCCCTGATCACCGCTCTATGCCTCCATACCTAAAATCCTGATCACTACTCCCTCATATTTCTACTAATTCATGATATTATTCAGTAAACCTAAAATCTCATAGCTGTATAAGCATACTAAGAATTTTGCAACTTATCAATTATGTTACAAGAAAATAAAATCAATTCAAAGCCAAAATATGACCTTCTGAAAAGAATATGCAGTAATATATATCTAATTACCTCTAACTGGGAATGCCCATCTTTAATTCCCAACTCAAAATACCAACTCAGGCACTTTTGGGCACTCAACAGTCATACCTGTGCAGCTTATCTACATACTGACTTTCTCTGGGATCGGTAATGCTTCTCTGGATTGGGATTCCTTGTGTTGTGCTAAGTGCACAACAGAAGTTATCTCGGCTATCTAACCCTTTTTAATGCTCTTGTAAGACTGCACCTTGAATATGCAGTTCAGTTCTGGTCCCCAAACTACAGCTCATTCCATCTCCGAAAAACCTGACATATGAAGAGAAACTCTAAAAAATGTAGACTTTGCAGTGACCTAACATGTTTTCAAATTTCAAACTTATTCACCAATGTATATCACAAAGATCTTTTTTGAAATAAGAAAACACAGTAACCAAGACAAATGGAATAAGGCTTCAAGCTAAAAGATGCAATACTGATGTGGGAAAAAAGTTTCTTTACAAATGGATGTGTTAAACACTGGAATAAGTTACCATCAAATGTTGTAAATGTGAAGACAATAAATACCTTCAAAACCTGGTTAGATAAATATTTCATTAGTGCAGGTGTATACTAAGTAAGCAAATGAAAAAAAATCATGTTCCATTTTCACATTCCAGAAACTATAATTACACTGAAGTGGGCAGAAGGTGGGATTAGTACATAAAGTTCATTTAGTAGGACTTCCCTCTTGTTTTAATCATCTTAAACTCCACAAACCTATATTTACATTATTCATTTACTTTTTTTTTCCATACTTGATTGCCGTTTCCTGCATCAGCAATGCAGCACCAGAAACAGATGAAGAAAGTCTAAATACATTCAGTTCCATTCCAAAGCTGTCATGTGCAATGACACATGAAATACTTTTATATGTTTTAGATTTAAAATCAAAACAGGAAACCAATAAATGGGCCAATGAGTCCTCTGTTGATTGTCTTTCCCAAGCACTCCAATTTAGGGTGGAGTCCTACATCCCAACTTACCATGGTTTGATTTCTCCTGTTGCGACTGCTGTCACATCAGGGACCGTGCTTACCAGGCCATGAAAATCTTACTTTCCTCTGAAACCCGCTCCACTTCCAGGAAAAGAAAATCTTACCTTTCTCTGAAACCTATTCTGCTTTCAATTCTTGGAATCACATCAATGCTATTCTTCATAAAGCCAAGCACACTTTCATAAAAGAAAGTGTGTTGACTTGACTTCTTTGACAATTTTGTCAACTAACAAATCTTTTCATCCTCAACCAATAACAAATTCAAAAACTGTAATCAAACCTTTCCTTCTCTCTTCCAATCTGATCAATCTATTGCTAATTCTCCAACTTATAAAGTCACTGTTTCTGGTACCTCAGTTTCCTTATACTCAATGTTGGATGATTCTACTTTAAGTCATCCAAACCCATTTCTTTACACTGACTTAAGCCATCTCCTATATTCTCCTCATGCAGGGTCTTACAAGTACCTCCTAGAGTTCTAAAGAGGTGTGTCTCTGAACTAGCTCCATTCCATACTCATCTATTTCACCTCTGTCTATGAGCCCAGAATTTTCTTTCTGCTTGGAAGCATGTTTTGGTGAAACACATATCAAAGAAAGGAAGGAGATTGCTCTAATCATGCTAGCTATTGTCCCATTGCTCTTACTTTTGGTGTCACCAAAGTCTTTGAAGCTTTCCTTAACTTTCACTTTCTCACATACCTAAAATCCAATTGCCTTCTTTTAAAATCACCATTAAGGATTTCACAGTGCTAGGTCTACTGGTGGTCATGTCTTTTTTGCAACTCACCTCTGGTCCTTCTCTCTCAGGGACTTTGTTGAAACTTTTGTCATTGTACTTGAAATCTCCAAAGCTCATGAAAGGACATGGCATACGTCTTTGTTTTCTACACTCTCTTCCTTTGGGTGCTGTTTCTCCTGTCCATCTATCTATATCTCTGATGCCTGTTCCCTTGGGGTACTCCTTTAATTTCCTCTATAGCCATTTCACTGTTATCAATGGAGTGATTTCCTTCTCCCACCCTGTCAACAATAGTGTTCCTTGTGGTTCTATCCTATCCCCTATTGTCTTTCCCTTCTCAATAAATGATCTTCTCTCTTCAAATTTTCACCCTATTCACTTGTGCTGATGATTCTACTTTACATCCACTTCTGATTCACTTTCCCTTATCCCTCAAACACTTATGCTCTCTCTTGTACGTAAGATATTTCCTCTTTCAATTCAAACCTATGCACCATCTCATATTGGGAAAGCACTACCTTGTTTAATTTAACATTGCTAAAAGGCAATTTTTCCCTACAAGTCTTAAGAATAATTCATTTCCCTCTGTATAATTTCAAAACACCATAATTCAACCTTGTAATAATATAATACGTTGGGCATAACTCTAACATGGAAACCCAACATAATCAACATAAAGTCTGCTTTTCAAAACCAGGGAGTACTGTATATAGATGCCATAAACATTTTTAATGTGATCAGCTATTTCATACATATTGGAGTTTTATTCACCCAGATAATGCTCACACATCTGAGGTACCTCATCCTCCACCTCTATAATAACTAGAGTGGAATTAAAAGCATTCTGCCTCATCAATTCTCCTGGTATCACCTCTCTTTTACCTTCTCTTTCTGTATGTTGTGATGCTGCTGCTCTCTGTCTGTTCTACAAGCATTATTTTGGCCAATTTTTGTGAGCTGTCTACATGTGCCTCCATCCCCGAGGGTTGGGCCCAAGGCACACAAGTGGCTGCTGCTTCCCACAGCCATATGGAGAATGACCAATCAAGAATTGGCTCTTAGGATATCTCCTTTGCCTGAACAGCTAAGCTGTGAATTTTCTTGCTTCTCTTGTCTTTTCCTCTTCTTACAGCCTTCTTCTTAAGAGTCAGGTCAACAGACACCCATGGAGCCCCGATTAATTTCTACTTTCTTCTTCTCTTTTCTTTTTTTTCTGGTATGGCTTTTGATTGGAGGAGGTTCTGCCCATGCCATGTTTGAAAAAGAAGTGACAAATCATTATGTATCATAATCAGTACCATTTTCTTTACCATGCCTTACCAAAGCTCACCCTGCTCCCACCCTTGTAATGTTTATTTATCTATTTAAAATCACCCTGGGACCAATTTCTATGAAAAAGAATTGGTGTTACCCAGGATCTTTCTACAAGCTTCTACAGCCCAAGACTGTGCTGCTTCCATCTGCAGGGAAATGTGAACTCCTTTGGAGTGAGAAATTCTTTGATGAAACTGTACTCCCAAATATACAGCCTCACCAAAGGTGACTTTTCACTCATGGTGTAACCTCGAGCAGACAGAGTCCGGTAAAACCACCAACGTAATGTAATTCACATAAAGATTTCCCTAAATCTAAAACCACCACTACTCTTATCTATTTCTAAGTTTGTCTATTTCAAATATGAAAAATATATTCCTTTTAGAAGTAGCAGTATTTTTCTTTGTGCTAATGTGTCTACAAGACAACCAGCCATTTCAATATAAAAAGACACATTTTAGGAAACTCAGGCTGGAAAATCAGTCATTCATGGCACTGATTATGTCTTAATTAAACAAGTGATTAACTGCATACAAAACACTTTTGAGAAGACACAGAATCCTGTAATTAACACAAATTGTTTCTCACATCAAGTTTCTGTAAAAGAATGAGCATTTAAGAAAGGTTGAACTTGCCATAATATCCTTGGAGAGCACCTAGCCTCTGGGGTTGCCAATATCAGTACAGATGACTATGCTGCCACCTATATCTGGTGACAAATGTTTTTTTGGTTTTCTTGTACAGTATTAAGCATCAAATCCACAGCCCCCTATCCACAACAAGGCCCCACAAACTTCTCTGTGGTTTTCTCTGACCACTTCATATACCCAGGTTTAATTGACTGACTGCACATTGCCTCCTATATACCATACTGTTCCAACTCACTGTATACCAAGCTTACCATTTTAGGCCCTGAGCACTCAAAACCTTTTCCACTCCATCCATCCATCTCCAATTAAGTCTCTTGTTTCTCCTCGTCCCTTCCACTTCTGACACAGATATCCCCTTTGTCAACCTTATCTCACTCAACCTTTCCACATGTCCACACCTTGCAATACACACTCTTCAGCTCCCTCTACCATACTCTTCTTATTACCACACCTCTTATGACATCATCTTTGCTTGAACAATCCTCTTCCCACAATATCTTGTCCTCATACATTTCATTTTCATCACATTTATTCTATTCCATACTTTCTCACCTACTAATACATCAAGTTTACTCATATTTGTTCACACCAACAATGACTTCTCCTTTCACTAATTCCTCAGTGTATCTAGGACCTTAGCCCCCTCACCCACCCTATGGCTCACTTCAGTTTCCACGGTTGCATTCACTGCCATGTCCAGTCCCAGATATCTAAAATATCCCACTTTCTCCATGCTACAAATGCTGAAATGTATATTCATTGCTTCTCTGTTTTAAAACTTCATTAATTTCTTCATATAAAGTAATATAATTTCCTAACACTATTTTGGGGTCTATATACTATGTGCTCAAGAATAATAATTTTGGACATTTTCCTCGTCAATATGATGGAAAGTGAGAATGTAAGACCCTTTTAGCTCCGCACTGCTATTAGCTTTTGATGCCGAGTCATTTTGTTTTGTAATACTAGTATTCAGAGAACACAATAACAGTTGAGCAGCATGAATTTGAGCATTATATTTAACTGAATGACACTAAATAAGGCAATACAGTATTCATAAGGGATTATCTGTATCAAAAATAATGTGGGGTTAATTCCAGTAAATGCAGGTAGATAGTTTGTTTTAGTTCCACATTGCCATTAACTTTGGAATAGTGATTTTGCTCAGTAACACTAGTGTTCAGAGAATAAAAAGCAGGTGAACATTATATCTTATTGTTGATACTTATTAAGGGGATATTAGTAAGGAATTTGTGTATCATGGAAAATGTGGGGTTCATTACCATAAAAGTAGGTAAAACACTTCTAGTAAGTCAAAAGAACTGATGAAAATCTCACCTAACCTCACCTTGTACCAGAAATGTTGGTAAAAATATGCCAACATTAAACTCATATTGTTAGGATTCACATGGCATGTACATGATTTGTATTGCACAGTAGTCAGCCATGGGAGTGACTGGAACATTTTGATAAGAAAAATTCATCAGAAATTGTATGCAAGCGTTCTAGCTGTGGGAACTTCTTTCTACATTTATAGGATCATTGCATGGTGTATAAAAAATTAAGAATGTAGTTTTTGGACTATCAACAATATTTCTCTTGAGCCAATAACAGAAAACCTGATAGCAAACAGGGTTATGTGGGAAAATGTGGTGAAATTTGATAAAGTTCTTTTTTTATACTTGATCGCTGTTTCTGACGTTCATGCCAGGAAGAGGTGAAGAACAATCACACCTACTCACATCCATTCCTTAGCTGTCATGTGTAATGCACTAAAACCACAGCTTCCTATCCACAACCAGGACCCACAGACCTTTTCATGGTTTACCCCAATCATTTCACATGTCCTGGTTCAGTCCACTGACAGCCCATCATTCTATTCCAATTCACTCCATGCCATGCATGCCTTTCACCCTCGTACATGTTAAGGACCTGATCTCTCAAAATCTTTCACACTCCATCCTTCCATCTCCGATTTGGTCTCCCCAATCTCCTTGTTCCTTCCACTTCCGACACATATATCCTCTATTTCAACCTTCCCGCACTCGTTCTCTCCACATGTGCAAACCATTTCAGCAAACCCTCTTCTGCTCTCTCAACCACACTCTTTATTACCACACATGTCTCTTACCCCTTTCATTACTTACTCAATCAAACCACCTCACATTACATATTGTCCTCAAATATTTCATTTCCAATACGTCCACCCTCCTCCGAACAGCCTTATCTATAGCCTATGCCTCTCATCCATATACTATTGTTAGAACCACTATTCCTTCAATCTATCTGTCCATCTATATCTCTGATGCCAGTTCCAATTGGAACTCCCCCAAAGGGGTGGCCATGACAACAGAGTCTCCATAAGTAAAGAATTCCAGTGCCACTCCTTAGCCTTTAGTGCCTCACTCTTAACAGGCCACTGGCAGAGGGTGTCTAGAGCAGTGTTTGCAGAGGCTCCTACCTGTTCCTAATTACTACTTCTATCGAATGCTCCTACCTACTGCTTCTACCTAATGTTTCTACCTAATAATCCAGCCTAAATGTCCCTACCTACTACTTTTTTTATCTTCTGTTCCTACCATTTTGCCAAAAGGCAGGGCTAGTAAATAGTGGTCACCGCAGGAAAATCTAGAATTACGATGAATGAACTGTGTGAGTTAAGTGTTGTTAAGTGTTACAAATGACAAGGAGAGATTGTTTGTTTGTAGACAGAACACCAGTAGTCCACAAGTTAGTAAGGGAGAAAGAAAAGACAGCTACCCGGGTCAGAGGTGTGCAACTTAAAGACCACTAAAGTGCTGACTCACTTTGCAGATGTCACTAACCCTCCTGATACCCGGGCTGGTAGTAATGGTAATATACCTCCCTGATCGTTGGTTGCCTACCAACTACTATCTTCAAATATACCCATTTTTGCCCTCTCAAATAATGTTCCCTATTTCCACACATTCTTCAGTGATCCCAGAAATCAACTCCATATATTCTCCAATATAGTGCTATCCCCTTATTCTTAACTGTTCAGAAAAGAAAAAATGTTCAGATTTATGCTCAAAAAACTGTATGGCATTAAAAAAAATTCTATTTTGGACATCCACCTCTTTGGAAGTTGAAATTATGTTTTTCTGATGGTTTTTGATGTGTTTTGCATGATTCTGACTTTCATTTCTCCCACAAATCACTACCTTTTGAGATATTCCCCCCTCATCCAAAAATAATGGGGGACCTCCTGTGGGAACTGGGTTTTTGGGAGGGGGAAGGAATCACAAAAACGTAATGTTATGCAATAGCAATGGAGGTCAGAATCATCTAAAGGATATCAAAAACCATCAGAAAAATAATTTCAACCTAACTTAACCTAACAAATGAAACCTAACTTAATTTTGCAAACCATAACCAAAGCACAGGTGTGCTTACCTCAATCAAACTTACAAGACTGAGAATGGGGTTGTCATGGTTCCTCCTTCTCATCCATAAGTCACACTGGCCGCTGTTTCTCCGACTGGGGATGGTTAGAGCTTGCTCGCAAGGATGAAGAACTAGCACAGAAGCCTCTCTTTGCTGAGCTGTGTGATGAACAGGTGTTGTGCCAAATATTGCTTGAAAGAGATGAACTTGTTGCCAGGCCATTTCACCCACTCCTTAATGTTCCTCCACAAATGTGTTATATTCTTGATATTTAATATCAAATCTTGTAATATCTCAAAGTAGTTCAGATCACAGCCACCACACATGGTGGAAATGATTTCAAATTCAGGTGCAGGGCTGTGGAGGCCTACATCGAGCTGTGATTGGTTGATACAAGTTTATTCAATTAATATTCAGAGAACAAATGCACTTGCATCAGACTTTTGATGATGCATACTACAGCCTAGCCACCAACAAATGAACAAACGAGGGCTCTGTCAGACCCTCATCACATAAACAATGGACTTTATAAAAACTACAATGATTTTCTAAAAAAAAGTATAGTAATTTCCTAGGGAAGCAATCATTTGTGGGAGAATTGGTAAAGAAGGAAAGGTTTTAAAACTGATTAAACTACCAATTGCAAAACTTAAATTCCCAAAATTCATTGGATGTCCGATATGGTAATAACACCATGGCATTTTCTAAACACCGCAGAACAAAATGACTCAATACTCAATGGTACTGACAATGTGGAGGTAACGAAAACTTTGCTGTGATGATGATTTTTAAGTTTACAGAGATACACCAGCTGTACATCGTGGCACCACAACAAATTAAGGAGATTATTTCTAGCCAGCACACAACTGTAGCAGCATGCAGGCATTGCTAGTATGTCCAGCAGACAGCACACAAATACTCAGTGAATCCTATAGGCAGCTTTCCTCTATACCCAGCCTGCACACAAAAATGTCTAGCATATCAAAAAGGCAACATCATGGGCCACATGTATGGTGAGAATGTATGTGGTTTTAGAAGTATCTGTAAGGCTTTAAAAGGTGTTAAAGAATTTTCGGTCGGTGGATGTAGCTTGATGCTGACAGCTATAATATTAAGGCTCTGGCAGTTGATGGACTTAAAAGCCCAACCAACCAATAGGCAGCACACAAAAATATATTTGTATCATGCATCCAACAGGCAGCACACACACACACACAAACACATCTATCTAGCAACATATAAATGTACCCATAAAGTAAAACAAGCATAACCAGTGCATCTAGTAGGCAGCGCACAAACATATCCCACCATCTTTTTTTTTATCATTTCTCTCCAAACAGCTCAGCATTAAACTAATGATAACTCAAACAGTTACAGGTGAAGCTCTTAAATATCTATGAGGGTGTGAGTTCTGTTTTAGAGAAAAGAGAAGGGCTGGGAAGACTGTTTATATTAAGATTGCCAGAAAGCACTTACACTACCTCACGGGAGGCTGATCAAGAAGTTGGGTTACAGGCAGGAATTTGTTGAAGACCCTTTCGATGGCTAGATTGTCTTACTGGAAGCGAACAAAGGACACATGTCGAGGGAACTGTCTCAAAATGATGGATGAACATTCAATGAAGTGCTCTAAAGTTCTGTTTTGGGATAGTTACTCTCCTTAATGTACTGGAATGACTTGCTAGAAGGGATGGGCTCGTAATTGAACATGTTTGCAGTTGATACACTATTTATGAGGAAAATAAGAAGTAAGGTAGATTGCATTATCTTACAGAGGGACCTTGACAGACTCCAAAATTGGTCTGATACAAGATGATGAAATTCAGCTGAGGAAATGTAAACCCATGAGAATGGGACACAATGAATGAAGGCCTCAATATGAGTATCATCTAACAGAACTTCAGCTTCAGGAATCTGTGTTTAGGATGAACTTGAGAGTTGACATCATGTCTAACCTGTCACTGGAGTCCCACCATATGAGAATAGCAAAGCAGACAAACTGTCTGCTGGAAAATATTACAAAAGCTCTCCTGATATGAAGATATGAAGAAAGCTGCTTATATCCTACATAGAGAAAAAACTAGAATACACTTCTGTAGTTTGGTCACCATACCTAAAGATGCATAAAGAGCTAACAGAGAAGGTCCAAAGGAGAGCAACAAAGATGGCACCAGAATTTAGAGGGCTAAGTTACAATACATCACAGTAATAATGTAGTTGTTGTTAGGCTAAGAGATTTGATTTGGAGAGTGAATTAGTCCTCATATATAGCATTCATAGGCAACTTTAGACTGATATAAACACTATGAACTACTGTCTCAAGCTATGGATTTATTTATTATTATATTGGGAGCCTATATAAACTTTTATCCTAGCTAAGGATTCGGTGGAGACTTAACATGCAATCATCTGTCCTTTTGCTCTAAGACAACTACCTATAACACTCCTATAATGCATGAGATCTCTGATGTCTCCCTTGTCAGCCCATATGACCTTCACATATCAGAGAGGGCTGTCTAGATCTTACTTTTACATCTTCCTAGGTAAGGGATAGACTATCCTCACAAATATTTATGGACGAAACCACCGGTCTTTATTTCCATCTGACAGTCATTACTTTTCTGTTCAACCCTAGAAGGATTACAAGAAAGGCAAGTTGGAGGTCTATTCCAAGGAAAGATTGAAACCTGGTCTCTGAAATTGTCCTCCCTGATGATCTTCAGCAGTTGGGCTGTGACTGCATCTACTCCCTTACATAAGATTTTTTCACAGGAGGAGTGATCACTGGTTCTACAATACTGAGGTCAAAAGACTCAGTGACATGCAAAATTCTGCTCGACATACCATGTAAAAAAAACATCCATCTCAGGAATCATATATTCAACTTTGGGAAACTAGGAACATCATTTAAAAATGGAATGGGATATTCTGTGTCAAAAATGCTTGAGTGCTGTGAAACTGTTAAATAACACACAATTTTATGAATTCTCTGATAGGAATTGAGAATAGCTTCTAGTAAAAGAAAAAAGTCATCTACCAGCTCACAAGAATCCTACAGGCCTCACAGAGGAACTTTGGTCAAAAAGTGTGCATGGGAACCTCCCTATTTCCATTGCACAAAGACAGGAGGAACTTCTCCCACGCTGACACTGAGAAGTGGACCAGGCTAATAATCTTTCAAAAGACACTTTGGATGAGCTTACTGTTAAAAGGAAGGTGAGTACTGACACTGCCCTTGGTAAGGGCATGGTCAAGAAATTCATGCTTAGGAACTTGGGTGATGTAGGGCAAAACCTTATATTAAACCTTATTTATGGATTTTACACTACAGGCAAACTACCTGATGTTTGAAAGTGCTTTACATAGCACCTGTCCCTATGCCAGATGAGTAACCCCACTTATACCATCTGGATGGTGATCCTGTACCAGTAACTGGGAATCACCATACATACAGCTTTAACATCTTAACAGACTATAATTCATATCCCTAATCACTTTAACATTAAAAATTAAATTCTCATGCCATTCATCAGTGAATTTCTTAAATTTCAAATATAATAAGATGTCCATCTGTACTTTCTTCCAGCTACTGAATTACACCAGCACATTAGAGGTAAGCAAAAAAAATCCATAAAGCATGATATTTTGTGTTTGTATGTGCTTGCCTCACCTGCCATCATGAAGCAGCATCAGATGCTGAGACTTTAAGGGTCTGACTTTGTAAAATTTGTAAAGCACAGGAACCTCATGGATATTCAGTGCTTTTTAGCATGATGAAATATCTAATAACTCTATACTCTTTATATGAAATTAGACATTCCAACTTCCAGTAAATGATATCTAAAAACTTAAACTATTCTTATAGAATTAGCCTTTAAGGGAAAAGCCTCACTTTACTCCTTTTCAATCCTTGCTTTTATAAAGTAGTAATACAAGAAATTTTTTTATTTTTTATTATACTTGATCACTGTTTCCCGCATCAGCGAGGTAGCGCTAGGAAACAGACGAAGAAAAACCCATCCCCCCACATACACACATATATACATACATGCAC
>JAYMFT010076539.1:0-28779 GCA_038088735.1 Panulirus argus
GTGAGAGAGAGAGAGAGAGAGAGAGAGAGAGAGAGAGAGAGAGAGAGAGAGACGCGTGCCAGAAAAAAAATATCTTTTACGACATCACAAAGTGTAACGGAGCGATGTGTTACTTTCCGTGTTACGTTATGCGTGTGTTTATGTGTTTCTGTTGGTCAGTCAGTCTGTCGAAGCTTCTGTTTTTTCATTCATTCTGTAGCACTCATCTGTAATATACCACAAATAAGTCGATGATGTGAACTTCTCACTCGCGAATTTCTCTGACACATGAGACACTTTATCGTAACATTCGCAAATTTATACCTCGCTTAAAATTCCCAACAACGACCTTGTCATAACGAAGACGGACGGCAATTGAGAATAACGGACCGAACGACAGATGTAACTTTACGACATTGTAACAAACGACGCCGAGGAGGCGGAACTGAAGCGCCATACACAAAAGGTGCATTAGCAAAGCAACTAGAAATGTCCATAATTAAGCCTTAATTTATGGCTGTGTAAGTAAAATGCTGCAAGTCAGAAACCACAAATAAAATACATAACATGTAAAAGCTTTATTTATAAGACTGCTGCTCTCAAGCTTAGATTTATGGCCAAGAAATATTACTGGAACATAATAATGATAGCATTATGACTTCCTGTGGATTTCCTCTAATTTCTAAAAGAAATTCAACATCGTTTCTCTGTCTTTCTGTTTCCTGTCATAGATTTTTCTGTATCTCGACAACAGAAGCAACTTATATATTACAGAAGTTAAGTTTAATGATAAGGTGGCGTAAGGAAAGTCTGTTGTTTACAGTAACTAGAGTCACCACTGTGTTAAGTACTGCGAGTATATATATATTCCCTTGGTCTAACAATGTGTGACATAGTCCGCTGGACGGCTTATGGGGCTGTTAACTTGGTGGTGGCGCGTTTTGTCCATCAAGAACTTTGTCGCGATGAAGATCTACAGTGAGGTGTCAGGCAGGCCCGGGAGCGCCATCCTCCTGGCTACCAATCTTGCTGGCGCGTTGACGAAATTCGTCCCCCCTTTTGAGCCTGACGACACGACACTTGAGTACGATGCTATATAGCCTTTTGACCCCCTCCCCTCCCGACCCTTAAAAGGGTCAAGTTTAAGGTCAGGCCATCGTACCCAAGGGTCACATCGTCGTTGTAGTTAAGGGTCGTACTTTCGTGCTTAAAAAGGGTCGTATATAATCGTGTGCAAAAAAGGAGAAGAATAGGTTAAGGTGAATTGGCGAACTTCCAACGACCATCGTTGAGGAATCCCAGCATTTGAGGACCGTTCGGGGAGGAATTCATCGCACACCTCACTTTCCTCCCCATCCACGCAGGTTTTCACCTCACTCCCTCCTCTCCATTCCTAGCATAAGACCACCTCACTCCCCCACACGCAGACCATCTTCCCTCCCCAGGACTCTAGACCATTTCAACTCTCCCCTCCCCCTCTCGAACCATCTATATCCTCCTCCCTCCTCCCCGACCCTAGACTATTTCCCCCCCTCTCTCCCCACTACCCCACGCCGCCTCACACCCCGCTAGATGCCCCACATCCCTGCATTGACCCGAGTAATGCCTGGCATTCTTAAAATGTGCAGTATTCCACGAACGCCTAGACGATATTGGGTCACATCGCCATTAACTTACCTGGCTTCCCTTAACACTCTCCAGTTTTATGGTACAAATACGTTTGTCTAAAGCTGATATGAATTACGACGGTCATGCGGTGAACTGTTAACATGGACAATCCATTTATGTGCCTGAGGCACCAACCACCAATTTCACTTCAAGAACAGACTTATTTTCCTTTTACATATATGTACAAGACCCTAAGGTTGGTAGTTCTTACCAGCATCATGTAATTAAATTCTTACAGGAATCGAATTGTTCAGTCTATAGGCATTTATTATCTCATCACCTCATTTGGTTTGGAAAATTCAGTAAATGTTTTGCACAAGAATTTCTCCCTGGCGAATCTGCATACACAATAAGTGCAAACATAGTGGATTTACGAGCGATACATTCTTTTACAGTTTACTTACAAAACAAATCAAAGTAAGCTAAATATATGCCAGAAAACATTTTTTCGGAGCCAGTCAGGAAGCCCCCTAACCATGTACATTTTGGTTAACTAATTCATTCATAATTCGCAGTTCTCTGCGTGTGAACCTGTCGTTAACTAGTTGTTCATTATCTATATTATCCATAAGGTGTATGGAACTGCCGTTATGTAGTTGGGCATCATCTGCATTATTCATAATTCACGACTGTGTGTAGGAAGAGTCATTCAGCAGCTGGTCATGAGGCCACATTTCATGCCATGAACACCAGACTTGTATCAGAAAGTAACTTTTTTTTTTATGTCTCTCGTATGATTTAATGACAGTTGACCGCCAATTGGTGATTAAGTCAGAATTCGTACTCAAGTGCCCCCGCCGCTGTGCTCAAGGGTCGTTCCGTAGTGCTCAGAGGTCGTGCCATTGTGTCATGGATCGTTACCTTCTTTTCAAGGGGTCGTACCTTCATGTTATGGGTCGTTCCCTCGTGCTCACGGGTCGTACCTTCGTGCTTTAGGGTCGTACTTTCGTCCAATTGTTTTAATCAATTTTCATTTATCTTGTTGGCCTATCTGTTACGTAAGAATGAAACGAATAGATGTAATATCTTTACCACACTTCCATTCGCTCGCTTTATTTACCTTTTTCCTCACCAACCAGCAGGAAGGTCATTAGGTTACTCGGTAATCAAGAGGGAGTCAGCCAGTATATCTCATTACCCTCGGTTACCCTAATAATGATCATCACACGTCTCATTATCAATAAATTGATATTAATTTTCTTAATATTTTTCTAGGCAATTAGAGTCCAAGTTATTACTAACGCATTTAGAAATGCTTTTAAAAGTAAGTTGGTAATAACACACTTGGATGCCTTGGTTATATGAGCCGTGGGTCAGTATATATATATATATATATATATATATATATATATATATATATATATATATATATGTAGTTTTCTTCACGCATACAAGTTAAGGTAAAGATATTATTAAGAACTGAGCCGAAAAAGTTCTTTTCTAATCATAGCCGAAGCATAATGACCCTGAGGAGAGGACGGAACGTAGGCGGTGCCCCGCGGGTTGGGGAATGCGAGGGCCGCCGGCCAGCGGGAGGAAATACAAATAGTTTGGCTTCTTTATGATCGACTGCTCGCCCAGTGAGAGCCAGCCTCCCCGCGGCCGCCTCTCCCCCTTGCCTGAGATTAGATCTTTAGCGTTCTTTTCAAAGGAATATCGAGGGATGTGCTTCATTTGAAATGATCACATACACACACACACACACATACACATGTATGTGCGTGTATGTTTCTGTGTATGTATATATAGATATGTGTATGTATTCATATACATACATACATACATGCACATAAATGTGTGTCCATTTCACGAAAGAGACACAACACACACAAGCACCGCTTCCCCTCCCCCCACCCCTGAACCAGACCGGTCAACTCCCACAAAGCACTGGAAGCACGACATTCTACGAGTGCCATTTGCTTGCACGAAGCAACATTTACGTCCTCTCTCGTGCCACGATATTCGCGATTGTCGAATTCCCCTTTTGGGGCCAGTTGGCAAGAACTGCATTAAGCACAGCGTCTCAAACGACCATTTCCTTTAGGGTAAATCCTTCCTCTGTAATAACTAAATTCGAGATGTGGGTGAGATGACTTTTTGTCGTTTCTTTTAGCTATTTCAAGGAGGAAAACAGTAATAGAGAATGAATAGAATATAAATCAAAAGTAGAACAAGAAACATGATGAGATATCTTGATATCATATGTATAATAAACAAAGTAATGGATAACTTCTGAGACTATCATTCTCGTAGTTCCTGTAAATCACCGGGTTTTCTTAACCTTGAGACGCAATCAGAAGGGAATGATAATAGCAGTTGTTTATTGGACACAGAATTAAGCCAGAAAAATTTTAGTCCACTGAATAAGGATAGCAATATATATATATATATATATATATATATATATATATCAGGAGAACTTCCATTCCTCTGTAATCCGGTGTTTGGCATGTTCGAAATCCATTCACAGTTGTGGAAACATATCTTTAATATGTACAACAATAATTATAAATGAAAACTTCCCTTAAAAAACATATTAATTGGGTGATGGATAAATGCACCAACAAAAGACTCGGTTTACGTTGATAAGACCGTAATTAGACGGGGAGTTGTGGGGTTTTCGGTAATTTTTGTAAAGAGGGATTATAGTGTTAACAATGGGGCCTCCATTGCAGGCTATTCAAGGTTTACGGTGGCGAGGGAAAATAAGTCGAGATTTCCCTCGTTGCAACAATTT
Organism: Panulirus argus; assembly: GCA_038088735.1. Classification (NCBI taxonomy): domain Eukaryota; kingdom Metazoa; phylum Arthropoda; class Malacostraca; order Decapoda; family Palinuridae; genus Panulirus; species Panulirus argus. Next base: position 4,385 of record JAYMFT010076539.1, read on the forward strand.
CGGTGCTCCATAGCGAGGAGATAAGCGCATACACTCACATCTGGTTTTCCCCTCTCTGTCCAGTTCGCGTGTGTGTCTTATCTTTTTAACATTTAACGTAGAATGAACTTATCTTTTAAAGGAAAATACTTTTAGATTCCAGTGATCGCTGCCGAGCGGGATAGTGTGTGAATTAATTCTAGACTAGACAAAAACTCTCCCCCTCAGTATCACTGCATGTGTGATGGTTCTGCCTTCCTTTCATCCTTAATCCCGTTTCTGATGGAGATTCACAGACACAGCCGGACTACAAACGCAGCACTGAGAACCCTTTATGACTGTCTAGTTTCAAAGGCACCGTCCAGGAAAAACCGTCCGTCGAGAGGTGAGGTGGACGTCCTTGATGTACGTATATACGTGTTGTGATATGCCAGAGAGGGCGTGGAGCGAGTCGTATGATGTCAGAGTGGAATATCCCGGGTTGGGAGCAAGTACGGAAGGATGCTCGATGTCACTGTAGAAATCACCTCACGCATTCCAGTCTTGATCAGTCCCTCATATCCTTGCCGATATTGGCCACTGCCATTGATTACTGCCATCATCCCAATTACGTTGTCTGTCTCGATATTGACATGTAATTTCGACAACCATATCTCTAGGTTAACCCTGGCTGGCTAGGACTGAGCCTCGAGGGAAGGTGGTTTCTCCTATGACCATGTGTGAAGCACACAAACCAATCCTCATTAAATGCCTTGAAGTAAGATACAACTCGCAGACAGGGGAGGCGACGGGAACACTCTGGTCAGTCGCCTGGACTGGTAATTGCTTTACTTAAACGTTTAGGTCACACCGACAAGCAGGAGGTGTGTGCGGAACACAAATTAGTAACACGAGTGAGATCAGATCCCCTTACCAGGCTACCCACGTCCACAGGGGCTCAGGAGTGACTAAAGTAATAAGGTTAGTATTGGAATACTCTTACCATGGGAGAGAGAGATGATCAATTGCTCCTAATTCTATGCCCCGGCAGAAATTTAGCGAGGTGTCTATCGGAACTTCCATGGAGCCTATTGCACCTCGGTATCCAACTGTTGTAACATGTGGCACCTTCAGGAATGTATGGCCCATTCCGACGCAGAATCATCTGGTATAAACGATAGGTTCTTGATGCTGGAAGTCACTGTCTCCTCTTCTCCGCTCGTCTGTCCATATGAGGCATATGAGGGCGTGGGAATGAATGAGATAATTTGCTTTAGTTATGAGAGATACAGTGATTTGAAATAGTATGGAGGTTCATTTGCAACGTGTAAATTTACGTAATGTTACGTTAGAGATTTTTCTCTTTCTTAAGCATACGTGAGTATATTGAAACACACACACACACACACACACACACAGTCACCCACATTCATTTTGATGTAAAAAAAAAACACATGTACACATGCGCACAAAAACACTCACACGCACTCGCAAACACATGCGTACAATAACAACATAAGCACACAACACAAGAGGCCCTGTGGACCCTCCCGTCATCTGCCTCCGGGAACCACACAGTATTGACCCTCGCTTTATGCATCTCTCAGCCCGTAATGAAGGACGGGATTTATGCAAAAAAAGAAAAAAGGAAAAAAGCATCTTTTCATTTACGTCGGTTTAGGACACGTTCATCGGACCGGACCGGGGCTTTTGTCCGAGACCTGCGCTCGGGCAATATTATCGCTTCTTTTTTATATTCAAGGTTGAGGCTCTTTGAACTAAGAGAGACAAAAACAGGCTGTGCTTGCTCAAGAAGACGTGTTCCGCCGAGTCATCTCGTTCAATAGTTTTTAGGAAAGGCTTATGAGACGCTGGTCAAGTCATGTATAAAAGGACAGACGACGTAGCAGTGCCAGTGACTTTCGCTCACTGCAGGACCCGCGAACGGAAGAGGGAGACACTCTGGGGCTGCATTTATCACGCTGTAAAAAAAACAAGAAAATTCGTCAGCTTATTGGAGACACTGCCACTCTCATCCGCCAATATATTTATCTTATGAAATTCGGCGGCGATTCGCAGTACGAATCTGAGGAGACGGATTACGACTTGGAAAAAATATTTCGTCAATTTCACGTTGCTAATATGACTATTCTTAGGGTGGCCAGAACGCTCTCAAGCCTTGGTTGATTTCATTGTGGTGGTTGCGAATCAGAGGCCGCGGGGCTATGTTACTTTTCCACTGATGCTCAAGACAAAGAAGTATCGATTTAAGTTGTATCAGCTGTATTTATTGTGCACTGGAGTACTGCTGGGTGTAGTCTTAGGTCCTATTGTCTTTATGATTATATATATATATATATATATATATATATATATATATATATATATATATATATCACTGTCTTTGAAATTGGACGAGTTTGTGAACTATCAAAATCCGCTCGATAAACGTCTTTGTTCTTTCGTCCGTTGTTCAAGAGACAACAACAAGCAGCAGGGATGGACAAGAACGTTCGTCTTTAGTTCGGGGTTCTGCTTCGCCTCCTTCAGGTTTGTCCTTGTCTCCGGCACGTACTCTCAAGAGAGAGAGAAGAAAAAAAAAAATCTTTCCCACACAGCACATTACTGGCTTGTCTTTCATCTCATCTTTTGTTCTTTTGTCCTTGCTTCCAACTGGCGTGTCTCCTTGTGTGTGTGTGTGTGTGTGTGTGTGTGTGTGTGTGTGTGTGTGTGTGTGTGTGTGTGTGTGTTTACCTTTCCGTTCATCTCTCCTGGCATGTGTCCTCGACCACTGAAGTCATCCACCAGCACAGCACAACACGCAGCCCATGACTGTCTCGTTGAGAGAAACACATACTCAGGAGGCCGTCGGGATCCCGAGGTCCTCCTCTCTCATCATCTCTTGTTGTTATGTCTCATTATGGGTGAGACACTTTAGGGTTACATGATCGTAGATAGTGAGAGATGAGAGAGTAAGCATGAGACTCACAAATGGGGAGGGGAGGTGGCTGTTTCAATTGAGGGTCATCACAGATTACCTTGTTACGTCTTGTAGTTGGCCAGCGTCTCCGGAGCGGTAATGAGGAGATGAGAAGTACGAAGGGAGTGACTATAACAATGAATTATGCTGAGATGAGGAGATTTTCGCGTCACGTTAAGCGGCGGGAAAGGTGGAAATGAGTGATTCCTTGTATTGGAAAGTGGAGTGAAGTGAAGGACATTGCGGAAGAATTCCGGGGACGTTATTGTGAATGATCTGACCTTCTGGACATGTGAGAACTGCTGCAAGAGAATGCTTTCCGTCTTATTCCTGTCATATTTTCATATTCCAGCACGACTTGGCTACGATCAGTCTCTTATCTGGGAATTCTCCATGGAATCTCTGATATGTTTACTCTCTCTAAGAGTACATGCCTCTGATGTCCTCTTTGCTTGGACGTTTGGGGTTGGAGTCTCTTGGAGGTTGTGGAGGTTTGGGGTTGGAGGCAGCGGAGGTTAGAGGTTGGATGCAGCCTACAGTATTGAAGCTGAGGTGTCTGATGGGGTTGGGTATCGCACCTTTATTAAGTCTGAGATATCCATGAGTTTGCAGACAGAAGTAAACGTGGGAAAAAGTCATACAACACTAGATTTATTTTCTCTTGTTGATAATACGGTATTGGACTGGCGACACAGATGGTGTTGGTAAGCAACGATCGCACAGTAGGTTGGCACTGTGGGCAGGTTGCCGGGTTGTGAAGCTGAGGTTAGGGTAGAGCACTGTCTGCCTATGGCCTCGTCTGGTGCTGGGGTTGGTAAAAGGGAGGACTCAAGCTGAGGTTGAAGGTAGCAGCGTCAGCGTAGAGAGAGAGAGAGAGAGAGAGAGAGAGAGAGAGAGAGAGAGAGAGAGAGAGAGAGAGAGAGAAAGGAGGCTGTTGGCCGTCCCTTCCACTCCACCATTTGCATGACAATGCGGTCATTATTGTGCATAATTACCCGCAAACGTTCCATAAACGAAGTCCATCTACCCCGTATCCTCCCCCTCCCCAACTCGCAAAACCCGCGAGGGCTCCCTTCATCCTCTCTCTCCAACATGGCAACCGGAGATCAGATATTCCTTAAAAAAAAAAGAAAATAATTAAGAACCTCATGAAAACACACCGAATTAATATATCTGACCACCCCCTTTCATCGCCCCTCGCATTTTAGAGTAATTAGGTCTCTTAACGTCTGATGCCAAAATGCAAACATGCTTGATGGCCTTGTCGCCTCGAGTGCTTTCCAGGGCGTTGCTTGAGGAGGATGGGAGCGGCAAGAAAGGCACACATACACACACACACACAGCGAGCGAAACATTAGGGAACACTGAGGGAGACAGCCGCCAGCCACGACCTCACATTGTAAGCGGCTCACCTTCCTGACGTTGACTAAGGCTGCGTACCCGAAAATGGCTGCCCGATAACGATCTTTGATTAAGTCCATAAAGACGTACACTAAATGAATTTAATTACCCCCTCGCGTATCTGATCGAAAGCACCACCAATACCCTGAGATTAACAGTGGCCGTCACAGCCCAGCCGTTTTCGTTATCGATCAGTTTGAAAAATAATATGTATACACGAAGGATAAATACACTTGCATCCTTCGTTTTAACCTGACGAAGGAGTTGGTTCCGTGGCTGCACGAGGGACCAAGCCAGCCGGGCGGCAGCGTTGCGGCCTTGGCTCCATCGGCAGTCTGGCCGCCTCATGACATGACTGACTGACTGACTTGTCTGATTTTCATGTTGCATGATGAATTGGCTGCTTGTTACACTCGTGTGTGTGTGTGTGTGTGTGTGGTTTTCTGTATGCAATTAGCTCTCAGAAATGTAAACAGTATAGTACTAACAAGGAAGATGGTAATTAAGATAATTTTTTTTCTTCAATGAGCTTTTGTTGTGATTGGAACAACAAATCAGAGAATTAATTTTCATTTTTTTTACCGAAATCTCGACTCGACTCAAGGAAGGAATTCTTTCCTTCTATCGTGTAGATGGAAAACAAGAGAAAAGATAAGACGAAATTCCGTATGTTTATAAACACTTCATCAATATTTTTCGAAAATTGTTCACGGATGAGTTTGCGATTCACAAAACGAACGTAATTCTTTGAACAGTTGGGTAAATTTTGGAACGCCGTCTTGAAACAATGTGGAGATCGAGTTATTTGATATTTTTTCTTTCATTTCTCTGCATGACTTTTTCTCTTATGCATATTAGTTGATCGGGAGATGTGTCTCAAGACATGAATGTTCATTGCCACTGGCCTTAAGTTACTGGATTATACTGTAAAGAGAAGAGTGAGAAAAATCTATCTTACTGACAACTGTGTTCCGCCTGCACTTCGTCAGCTCACTAACAGACCCGCGAGCATGACAGTACTACCCTTGGGAATTACGTCATCGGCCTTCAACAGTCCCTCAGAAGTTGGGATTATCCAAGTCATGAGTGTAAACTCCGTTTTGAGAAAACGAAGAGATGACGTGAGCTCGTAAACACCAACTACCCTCCTGAAGAAGGTATACAAAGCACTTGAGTTCGAGCCTCACCCTACGCCTCCCCTGGCGAGGATTTGGAGACAACCCCTCCGCCCTCCGACCCAGCCAGCCTCCCTGACTATCTCCCTCCCTCCCTCCCTACCTCCCTGCATGCCTCCCTCCCGCTCGAGACAATAACATGGCCTTGAGTGTGTGGGCAGCGCACCTACAAACCCATTTGGTGTAGCTAAGTGCTGTGTACTCAGCCAGAGGGGGTGGGTTGGGAGGGCAACACCTGCCCCCGTCACACGCACGACACACACACACACACACACACACACACACACACACACACACACACACACACACACACACACTACCGCCGCGCTCCGTCTGTAGTTAAGGGAGCCACTTCTCTTCCTCTCCATCATCAGTCTTTGATTAATAAGCCTGTGGAGGTTAGATTGGAACCGAATCTCGAGCATTTACTTTTTTGGCAATTTCAAGGTGATGCAGCACCAGGTCTGCCAGATAACAGAGATAACATCAACACTGTGTGTATGATTTTACGTAGAGGGAGCGAGCATTGGTCGTAATGCCTTGGTCTTTCACTCGAGGTCTGCCACCTGGACGAGGGCTTCCGTCCGCGGGTGGAGCTTGTTCAGGATATAATAACAAGGAAATAAATGTTGATAGGATGCGATTGGCTTCGTCCTTCCCAGGACCGCTGGCCGGACACGTAATGTAGTTCTTTGTTGAAGAATATTTATAGATTGTTCTTATTTTTATTGTGAGGTTTAAGAGTGGAATGTTCCTCTTGCTCGCACATGCACGCAAAAGAGCACTCAAACACACGCACACACGCTGTTTCATCGGAGGTTTAGTCTCGTCAAAGACCTAATCACTCCAAAGGAGTCCACATTTACCTGCGACTGGAAGTAGCACAGCCTTAAGTTGCAAGAGCCTTTAGAAAGAGGTACTAGGTAAGACCAGGGCCATTTCATACATATTGGTACTTGGATATATATATATATATATATATATATATATATATATATATATATATATATATATATATATAATGTAGCAAAATTTACTCTCATTATGCTGTTTGTGACAAGCTCAAGAAATCTAATTCATCACCTGCAGTAAAACTGTCCGCTACCCGTCACTCCCCGCTGCCCTGAGGGACTCGCCATTTGTCCTGGAAGTTAGAGTTGTCAGCACAAACGTGGGTGGCAACCTGGAGTGACGTGGGTGGCAACTTAGAGCACCAGTCAGCATTGAGGTGGGTGGCAACTTGGGAGCGGTTATCAGGACTGAAGTAGGTGGCAACTTGGAGTGACGTGGGTGTTAACTTAGAGGAGTTGTCAGCACTGACGTAAGTGGCAACTTGAAGCGGTAGTCAGCGCTAACATGGGTGGGAACTTTATGAGCAACCGGTTGTCAGCGCTGACGTGGGTGGCAACCTGCAGCGGTCATTCGTCAGCGCTGACGTGGGTGGCAACTTGAGGCAGCCGTCAGCCCAGACGTGGGTGGCCTGGGAGGGCGGGAGTGACGTCCATATTTTGATGCGTAAGAAAAAACTTCTGGTCCCGTGTTGATGATCGAGGCCCGTGGCCCGTGGACGCCAGACAGACCTCGTCAGGTCGTTCCAGTGTTCCTCTGGACATCAGGAAGACGATGTTCCTCCTGGAAGAAAAAAAAAGGTAAGATTTGTGTCTATAATTTCGTTTCTTCTTCAATGCGATTTACTTTGTATTTTGTTTCTCGTATTGGATGATTTGTGTATTTGTTTTTATATTACAGTCTGTTTCATCTTTTTATCAGGTGACTTAATCTTTTGAACGTCTGGACGTGTTTCGTTATACAAATATGTGACTGGTTGATTCTACAACGATTTTAATCGCATATATTATGGAATTGCTTGTCTGTCCAGGGAACAGGAACGAGACAAGGGTCTCACCATAGGGATTTGTAAGCTACTGTTCCTCCTGTCTGCTGTCGATGATAATGCCATGCAACACGCTAGGGTTCTATTCCCTTTCCCAACCTTAATGGATCAGACTTAGTCTGTCTGCTGCAGTGGTGCCTCCAGACGAATACATCCAGTGATTTGAAGCTTTCTATTCTTTTTTCTTTTTTGATGCACTACGTAATATCATCATCTGGAGTCTTATTCTTTCGCCAAATTGATGTTCTTTTCCATTGAAGTAATTGTCTTGAAGAAGATTCCCTTGGCTTACAGTGGAATACAAAGTAATTATCTGGAAGAAGATCCCCTTGGCTTCCGGTAATTATCTCGAGGAAGACACCCTTGGCTTAACAGTGGAATACAAACACTACCACCTGAGGTCGACAGTGTTGTAATGTATCGTCATCCACTCTGAAACCGTTTTTACGTTGGAGGATAAAGAGCCTGCATCGCCAACCGGGTAATCCCTGGCCTCCAGGTAAATTATCACTCTCGTGTGGGATTTCTTCAACGCCACAATCTCAAAGAGACGAGAAGTGCCGCCGCCACTACCTCCGAGCTATGACTTGAGCAGGAGGGTGTCGGCACTCGAAGTCTTCCGCCAGTATCGTGTGGCTGGGAGGGAGGGTCATAACCACAACTCCAGCCAATTACAGCTTACAAGCAGACGGGTAATTGAGGTGACCGGACACTCGCGTGTCGCTCATCAAAGCGCCCGTGACACGGGTCTGAGCCTTGCTAAATTTAGCGTAGAGGAGGGGCGCCCGCCGCTCCCCCCGTGTTGAATTCAATTTGGACAGTTTCCCCATCAATTACCAGTAACTGCAAGTCCCGGTGATGGTATGATTATTGAGATAACTCTCTAATATGCAGTCTATAAACGCAGATACAGTTGTTATCTGTGTCTCTAGCGAGGAAATCTATGGAAAGAGATGATTCCGGGTTTCATAAACAACTTCGGTTATCTGTTGGCTTGCTGACCTGACTTGAAGAAGGAAATAAGGATTCTGTGTTTGTGCTCGTCAAGGTGCGTTACACTCCCGAACCACTTGGACCTGCGGCTGTTCTTAGATCGATTGCTTGGATGGAAGTAATCTTTGAGTCGTCTTTCTAAAGTGATTAACAACGAAGCAACACTGTTGAACTCGACAGCTCTTCTGTTATTAGTCTCAAGATTCTTCAGCCCATAACCTGACGCGCGTGTGTGACTTTAGAGCCTTCCAGCCCCTTCCTTATCTTGCTTACTCTCCTCATAATTTTCTCTCTTGCCTTACTCTCTCTTGATCATCGTATTCTCAACAGCCATATTCAGCCGGTGGCGTTCCAGTCTCAGCGGATCGCCCAACTCTTCCAGTTTCTCGTTCCTCTCCTCTTCTCTCTCTCTCTCTCTCTCTCTCTCTCTCTCTCTCGTCCATGAGATGTCCTCGGGTTTCACTGTATCGACGGGGGAAAAATAAAGTAGAACAGGACGCCCAGATGAATTCCAGATATTCCTGGCCTCATGGAACAAAACCAGGACGTACGACAATTCTTTTCAAAATTGTTTTGCCTGTAGGATGCACAATTTATTATCCCATCGATCGAGTTTCTTAAAAGTGAGAAAAGTGTGTATGTCTTGTATTTCCGTATTTTTATATATTCTTTGATACAAAAGGAAATATTCCATGATTTTCTCTAGAGAATGACAGACTACAAGGCTCCTGGTTTGCTTATATGGTAACCAAAGACTACGGCCAGGCATTGAAAGGGTATTTCTTTCCCGTTGCCTGATACCATAAGGTATCAGATACCATTCCTTCCATCCCGTAGGATAACTCCTGCGATATCCTCAACTTCCTCTAATCCTTGCCATATTTCCACACATCCTTCCACGTTAAAACATCTTCGTCAATGTGTTACAAAACAACAGAAAACGGAGGTCAATCCTTCAACCTCCTCGCTGTCTCTCGTCTTTGACTCGGGACCAATTGGTTCCTTGGGGGTCTCTTCAGCCGGCCTGATACACTCCCATGTCTGTGCCCGCTGTGCTCTCTCTCTGTTCTTGCCACCGCCAAACCCCCTGGTTGTGTATTCCCTTCAATCAGACTATCACGGGGACACCTTTTTTTTTGTGTACATTTAGACAAATAAAACCTTGACAATCAATAAGTAGTTTGCTCTTAATCCGCATTCGAACAATTTTTTTTATGAAATATATGTACACCTCTTCTTCCGTCATCGCTGACGTGAGCGATTCTTCTGCGTCTGTCTGTTTGTCTGTACAAGAGCGACGTCACCCGCACAGACTCCTTCCATCTTCTGTTTTTTTTTTTTGTTGTTGTTGTTGTCGTCGCCTTAAAGATTCCTCTTTGATCTCCTCCTCCCCCGCCATCAACGCACATCTTTTTCATCTCCTGCGCTGCCCCACGCACCCCTTTAATCTCCTCCAACGAAATCTCGGTCTCTTCCACGCCGCCAACACACTTCTTTGATCCCTCTCCATTACCGCGGCGCACTTTTTAGGTCTCTCTTTGAGGCACTTCCTCGGTCTCTTTTACCCTATCAACGCACTTTATCATTTATCTCCACCCCATCAACGCACTTCCTTCACCTCTTTCCTCCACACCATCAACGCACTCCACTGAAGACCCAAGATATTCCCTCGTGCCTTGCCTCTAGTTATGTGACCAGGAGGTCATCTGGTATTGTCTGGGGAGTTACCGCTTGCTCAGTGTCTCCTATTCCTTTACTCATTTTATCCTTCATCACACGAACGATTATTTCTACTTTTTTTCATATCACAAATCCCGTGGTGAATTCCCCTTTGCCATTTCAAGTCCCCTTTTCATTTCTTTTCACAGAAGCCTATTAATCAGTTCATTTATATATATATATATATATATATATATATATATATATATATATATATATATATATATATTGCTCCAGTGATTAACGACTCACTGTTGCCACCAAAGTTAAATTGTTTTTGACAGTAGGGTTTGGAGTATGTCGAAACACTACATAACTTCACAGTGTATTAAGCTGGAGGCGTATTTGAATTGGTGCTTTTCCTATCTATGATATTCACGGATCCTTCGACAAAATTTACAAGGAAAAAAAGGAGTTCAGGATTGTCTCTGGCTGGGCCAGCCTTCCTTATTTGTATCAGTTCCTGACGTTTATTTGTTTAGACACGAAACATGTCCATCCCTGTAGCAGCCCACGTCACTGTGTTTGTCCCTTCCTAACGAGAGCTCCGGAGGGACTCAACAAAAAACAAAGAAAGATCTGTGACAGACGGAACACAGCCTTAAACACACTCAGATTTTCACAGTTTAATGAGAGAGACATCTGGTGACGGCATCCGAACTCACGCGATTAAACGAGAAGAAAAAGGACGAATAATAACGCCCCCCTCCTCCTCCTCCCCCTCCTTCAGGAGGGAAGGACTCCCAAGACGAACAAAAAGGACGACAAACCAGCCTGGAATGACCGCAGTTCGGAAACCCCGATGCCTCCTGTCTTAAGACCCCCTCAACAAACAGCATCAGACTTAACGAAGATAAGACTCCGATGAAGTTTTGTATCAAGATATCTAAGTAAATTATAGTCAGGTGGGCAAACATCGCCAGGTACACGGAGAGAGAGAGAGAGAGAGAGAGAGAGAGAGAGAGAGAGAGAGAGAGGAGAAAAAAAAAGAAAGAGAGATGGAGGGTTGGGGCGCGCACGACCGCCCGGGGCCGATCTCAAGGACAAATACACGTGATTCCTCCTGCAATTTGCAACGTTTGCCTATCATTATTATCCCTGGCATAATATAAGCATCTCGTATTTGCTGACGAAACAAGAAGAGCTGCGCTGTTGACTCTGCATCGGCTCCTCCTAGGGGGTCGGGCCATTGCCTTGCCTTGCCAGGTCGACGCTGATGTGCTGGCTTCTTCAGCGGGTCCTCGTCGCCGTCAGCCTGGCGCAGGAGGAGGCACCGAAGGACATAGGACCCTACAGAGAGTTCGCTGCAGGACAAGGATTTCTCCTATACCTTGCCAAGGTCGATGGTGTTGGGGATGATGATGTGACGGGGTTCTCGAAGCCTCATCACTTCTCTTGCTACGCCTGGAGGAAGGAGCAAGTACCGAGGGAAAGATAGGCTGCAGGAAGGCGAGGCAGTGCTGGCTTTACACAAGGACTTGTGCACTGAAATTGTGTGTGTGTGTGTGTGTGTGTGTGTGTGTGTGTGTGTGTGTGTGTGTGTGTGGTGTTACCTTAACCAGGGGCAGTTTGGGGGTGTCGTCAAGCTGGAGGGGGTACTACTGTGGTGCCCCCTTGATAATGTACGCGAATATGTCCTCCATTGGACAGGATCATTGTTACTTTCTTGATAAATGAGTGGTATGCGTCTGCCAGCAACCCAGAGAAAATCTTTGCATTCCTCTTATCATATCCAGTAGGAAATATATCATCACATAAAGAAATATTGTAATCCGAAAATTGTGAGAATCAGGACAAGAATCTCACCTCCTGCTTGCCTTCCAAGTGGCAGTTCTGATCTTGACCTAACGATTCCTTCAAAAGCCTCGATAGCTCTCGCCAAACAAGCAGTTTATATATCTAACAAGATCCATCAGCCGGAGGGCCCGGCCTTATCATCTTGTTCTTCGAGGCAGAGTCTTGTAATCTCGACTTTCTCATCCACCATGGCAACAAATCCCAGGTCATTTGACACGCAGAGAGCTTCATCACGTTCTGTATATGGTGCGAAAACCAGAAGTGCTGGAGTTTCTAATGCCTTTTAATATTTTTTTCCCTCTCGATATTGTTTCTCAGAATTCGATTTCGATTTTACTTTGAATGGCTTCTGAAGGCTTTTATAGCTATTTCTTTTTCCCAAGCTGGAACTAAGTGGTGTGATTTTTACCTTGTTACTTATCACGAATTATGGGCAAGTATTTTTTTTCTTATATATACCTCATTTATTCACTTTGAAAAATAATCGTCAATGCATCATAAATTTTGTCTGAACCAAAATAGTAAAGGAGATGAGGGAGGCAGAAGGGAGGAGGGGAAGGCAGTAGGGAGGTGAGGTAGGCAGAAGGGAGATGGTAAGGAGGTGAGAGAGAGGCAGTAAGTAGGTGAAGGAGGAAGGGAGAGGCGAAGAATGTAGTAGGAAGGGAGGAAGGAAGGAGGTAAGGGAGGCAGTAGGGAGATGATTGAGGCACTAGGAAAGTGAGGGAGGAAGAAGACGAGGGAGGCACCAGGGAGGAAGGAGGGAGGAACCGCGTAGGAAGGAGGGAGGTAATCAAAACTTCCAGTGCATGCAAAGTACCGTATCATCCCAGTAAGACCTGACGTTTGCTCACGTCATGAGGCATTATGATTTTTCCTTTCTATTATTACACTTCAGAGGTAAGCCGGGACATTAGCTGGACAGTTTGCCTTTTTCAAGTCCTCGTGAGTGGCCCTCTGGGCGGGACGCTGCCCTTCCAACACCGTCTGACGTCTTACGCCTTCTTCAGGCATTAAGAGCACTGTCTAATATTACATATAAAGACCTTTCCTAACATTCCGGCGAGGGGCTCAAAGGCTTCTGTCACCCTCTTATAACATTCTGGGGAGGACCAGGAACGTCTAACGCCCTCTCCTAACACTCTGGAAGGGTACACTAACATCTGTCGCCCTCTCCCTAACACTCCAGAGAGGTACGCTAACATCTAATGCCCTCTCCTGACAGCATTTCTTCATAAGACCTTCACAATCATATTTCGAAAACCTTACAGTTGTTTATTAACAGAAAGGACCCAGATCTCTGCATCAGTCATAGATAAATACCAGTGACTTAATCGCAGCTACTTCAGCGTGCCTAATATTGCAGCTAATTAGGAACAAATAATTAGCCAATGTTCAAAGAAGTCGTGGCTAATTTCGCTGCGTTAGGTAGTCACGGCGCCCAGCAGCTGCTAATTTGAGTCGAGCGAGCGAACAAACCTGCCGTAATGGGTGTCGTCTGTGTTTATCCTGAACAGCTGGAAGCAGTAGCGCTCGCCCGCCGGGCTGAGTACGGCAGCAGCAGGGGGTATGGGGGGCCAGAGGTTGTTGTGTGCAGGGGAGTGTAGCGCCAGGGGGTTTTGTGGTAAGGAGTGTTGTGCCGTAGGTTTTGTGGCAGGGTGTGGGCTGAAAAATTTCCCTCTCAGTTTGATGACATTGCTCTGGCGCCGGATTCTTCGTCTCTTATTGAGAGAAGGGGGAAGGGAGGGAGGGTGGTAGAAATAGAGGGAGGGGCTTGAAGGCATCAAGGGAGAGAGGGAGAGAGAGAGAGAGAGAGAGAGAGAGAGAGAGGCAGGCACTTGGAAGAGGGTGACGCTGCGTGACCTCTGAAGGGGGAGGGAGGAAGGGGGACGAGCGAGGCTGGTGAGTGGTGTTGGCAGCAGGAGGCCGCCCTCCGCCTCTCCTGGGTCGGCTCGTCAAACAAACACCCTCATGTCCTGACAGGTTGTTTACCACGCTCACAGCCTTGATTATTTTGTGTGGCCGAGCGGAGAGACGCCCATGTCTCGGCCTGATGGATGATATCTCTCCTTTTTATAGTCCACGATTTGCTGTAGACGAGACCCGCGTTTTCTTTTCGAAACTGGATATTTTTTTCTAGATTTGATTCTTTTTTTTCTGAGACCGAAAATCCTCGAGTGCTCTTCATAGAGAGAAGGAACCATGACCGTCGTAAGTCACCGAGATGAAACTCGAAGTCGTTGCCCAAGGACAGGCAAAATCGAGGCCGCGAGATACGTCATGGAGGTGAGGTAGGGGTCACGCCGCTGCCTGCATCACCACCACGTAACACCTGCGCGGCCGAAGAGGGCCTCCTTCTGGGGGCAGACATAAGCGACGCAGTTTAGATATGCGGCAGGATATCCTTAGGGAAGGACAATGGGCGGCAGGATATGCAAGAGGAGGGATGTGTTGTGCCATGTGATAAAAGGAGAATCTATGGCTCCTGACTGGGGATGCGACGGGAGGGGACTCCTATCCCTCAGACGGGATGCCGCGCACCTTGACACTCACTATCCGTATTCATTTGCCTGGAGATGGCAGACAAGACTTTATGATTTAAGGAACTATTTTCCTCTGCAGTATTGAGGTCAGTTGACGTATTCACATGGCCGGGGCTGCACAATGCTAGCAATATTGTAATATACAAGTGTTTTCAAGCAAGAGTCGCACGCGCGCTCTTAACAGTTGGAGTGCGTCTGGTATAAACAAGACTTGGTTGTTTAATATATGAGATAGTGGAAGATTCAATTTCTGCGAGTCGTACTGAGAGACGCGGTCATGCAAGATGGAGTCCGTGTTCGCGGAACAACTTGTTACGTAAGGCTTTGCTGCTGTTGGAACTTCATGCATATTCTACGATGATTCTCTTGTGTCTCGTCTCGTGGCTGCAGTAACTCGCTTCTGTGTGGAGGGCGACAGGCTGCAAGTCACAGGGGGGAGGGGGGGTGCATCCTGGGTTCCACGATGTGATCGAATACGCTTTGACGCAGCGTCAGGTGTTCCCAGGGGGGTGGGAGGACAGTCGTTCATTTGTTGCTGTGAGTCACTGCTGTGGTCGCAATGGGTAGTGCTCCTCGCTGCTCCACGGGCTGTGCACAGCCACTGCTGTATCACTGCTAACACAGACACTGAATAAACACCAACTGTAAACAAGTGGCCATTTCACGTCGGGATGCAACTATCCAAGCCTTCATCTCTCTGCTCTGTAAACATTTGAACATTTGCTGTCGAAGAATTAACTTGTGTAAAAAGAGGAAGAAAAAACTGGAAGGACTGAGTCAATAGCTTAAGAAATCTTAGACATGCAAAACTGACCAAAAGAGCTAAAAAAAAAAGAAATGTATATAAACCTCTCAGTAATTGAGGCATAACTAAGGAGGCTTCTGAAGAAGGTCTGGTTCTTTTTCTTTCGCCACCAGAAGCCCTCGAAGTCTCCCGGATGTTTCTGTTTACATTCCTGAGGTCAAACAATTTGTATCCCTCACAAGTTACCGGGGTCTCGGGTCCCAGGCGGTGGTTTGATATTCGCGAGGTCTCGTTAGTGCTGGGAGTATGTATACATAGGATTATATTCAGCGGCCGAAAGGAAAGGATTAGATTACGGGCGTGAAGGTGATGGCGGTGGTGGCGTTCGTTGCGTCTCTGTGCGGTGGTTCGGAGCATCTCTGCTTCACTTGATGAGCCACTCGTCTCAGGGCTGTCTTAGGAATATATTTTTTATTTATATCATCCTAATGATGAATAAGAAAGAGCTTCAGTATCATCAAGAAAATTTACTTAAACGTCTTGCAAATGCTTCATTTTCCTTCTTGATGTTACTTTGTCAGGATGGTCATGAGGCTGGAAAGGTTGCTTCAGCAGCTTGTGCGGCGGCCCCTTGGCCACCCATCGCCTGGCTTGATGTTGAACTTGGCTTTCCGCTGAAAAGCCCTTGATCGCCGTTGTTATGTTGAGGTCCTGTTTGGACGGAGGGCTTTCTGTGTAGCTCTCTGCTATCTACCTGTTTGTCTTTATGTATATGTACAGATCTTATTCTATCTTATTTTTCTCTTTCATTTATGTATCATATCTTGATATCTCTCTCTCTAGCTATCTGTCTGTCTGTCTGTAAGTAAACATACGTATATATGTCCCCTTTTGAGGTAATGGCGTGGTAATGATATTTCTTTTGCCATCACCATCACCACCACCACCACCGGCATCAGCAACAGGATCGTCACCACCCATGCGTCCATCAGTACGCCGAGCCCTCCCCCTTGCCCTTCAGAACTCACCACCCTCTGCCACCCAAACAAACAGGCTACGTAGGGGGGTGGAGAGAAAGGGAGCTGGTGGAGTTGTATAGTTAGTTAGTTAGTCAAGGAGAAAGGGGAGCGGTGTGACCTGAGAGTTAAGACGGGGGAATGAAGAAGTAACTTGATCCTCTCGTTGACAACAGGTCCTCCCACACCCCAGCCACAGTCAAGAGACTGGTAAACACGGAGGAGTTCGAGAGCTACTTCGGCAGGAGCCTTGGTCAACACAGAGGCTTGGGAGACTACATCCTAACCAATACTTTGCTTTAGTCTCAGCTGCCAGAGCAATTGCCCCTTCATATTGTTCCGTCAGGGATTGTTGGCGGTGATTTGTAGGTGCTGCTTGTGGTACAGCTGTTTGTTGGACCCCCTGATGGAGCTGGGGCAATGGAGGTGCTGGACCCCTGCCGTTGGCTGTGGCTGTGGCGGTAGAGGTGGTAGACCCCCTGGTGTAGTTGTGAGTGAGGAGGTACCGCGCCTTTTCTATGGCTATGGCATTGTCTGGCCAATCAATTTACGAAAGTAAAATGTAAACATGAATTAACTGAAACTGCGTAAAGATGCAAAATCCTTATTAAATGAAATTGTCTTTCAAACAATTTTGATCATATTTTGTGAAGAAAAAGCAAAAGAAAGGTCATTGTATAGTTTATAATACATATTTTTCATAAAATAGGAGCTATGAAGCATATACGAAACTGAAACGTTAATGAAGCAGTTTCATTTTGTTCACGACAAAAAGAAACAGCTCTCGAGATGCAACTTAAGGGCTTAAGATTCCCCTGGCTTCGATGGCCTCGACTGGACTCAAGGGACCCTCATGGCCACGCGAATATCACTGGCCAAGTCTCCTTGGCCCCACTGGCCTCGCTAGTTTGGCCTGGCGACGCCAATAGAGGCGTAGAGGATTTTGGGGAATGGTTGTAGCACATGCGGATACCAATATCCCATCACGGCCGGGGTTGAAAGGAAATGTATATCATATAGGAAATTGTCTTTATGACGAACAGCCCAGCGAGGAGAGTTATGACGGGTCGGGCCCTGCGGGTTATGCTTCTGCGGGAGCTATTCTGACGATGGAGGATGTTAGGGAGGTGTTCTTTATCCTTTCGTCCGCCGAGGGTGAGTGTCGTGTGTGAGGCGTCACGGTCAGCAGGGGTGGAGGAGGAGGGTAGGTAGCTTTGATGACCAGTGTGGGAGAGGGAAGGAGTGGGTGTCGTATGGGTTCGGAAATGGGAGATGGAAAGTCTCACTGGGTACCAAATTTTTGTGATCGTTCAAGAATTTCCATTTTGGGGAGAAGCTTACATATTTACACACACACACACACACACACACACACAATATACGGGGCCCCACGGGTGTAAGACTCTATCCCCGAACAATTTAAAGACTATTCAACAGTAAAAATTGTGTCCACGAGTTTAATACACGTTAGACTAAAGTATTTTCACGAAGTCTTTAGTTCGTAGCCATATTGTTGACTCCCAACAGTTTCCAGTATTGTTATTTGGAGGTCTGCCGTTTACAGAGGAAGCCCTTTCACTATATCATCATGGAAAAAACAAATTAAACCACTGACGTCACCATTTCGTAGACATACATTGTCGGAAAATTACGCACGACCTCTTTAAGTAAAGTTGGTAATGAATAGTCTTCCCTCTCACATAAGAATAATGAATTTTGAAGAAAGGGAAGGCATAAGATATATAACAACAGGTGTTATAATTCATTTTAAATGACCTTACCCCATGCCGCTAGTGCAGGGTATAAATCAAATCATTTTCAGTTAGCGTCATGGTCCAAAAATGTGAATATGTGACTGAAAATGATGCATTTACACACGAGCACAGAATAGTGCTTATAAGAAAATGATTACGTTATTTAGATCAACGTGTCATATGTTTTAAGACTTTTCACGCGTTTTGAGTAACGAAGCTTCGAACGCGTTTCGGGAAGTTTCGAGACACTGAACCTTCCTCCGAACCACTGAGAAAAGACTATGAAAATAGAAACCAAAAGGACAAAATCATTACCCAAAACATAGTCATCATTTAAGTTCAGTTTAGTGTGGATGAATCACTAAACATAGTTTTTTTCAGTCCGGCGAAACATTCGAATCAGTCTTCGTTCCCTCTCAGAACGTATGTGAAGCTTCTGACAAAGATCTGATACATTAATTTACAATTTTTTCATCCCGCGGTAATGATATAGATTTTAACGTCATTCATAATTTAAATGATTCAATTAGAGTGATATCAGAGTGTGGTTGAAAAATGATTCGCCAGTTAATAAAGGAGTGGAAAGAGAAAACGAGAGTGAAGAAGAAAATGAGAGAGAAAACGGGAGGAGAAAGGGAAATGGGAAATGACTTGCCTGATTGTTGCCGCCCTGAGCCGCCATTACTGATCCTGGCTTTGGGTTAGATTTATTTTCACATGTCTCCTCTCTCTCTACACCATCGCCCCTCCCTTGTTCTCGCCACCCTCTGCGTGTCCCTCCCCCCCACTCCCTCTGCACTACGAGTGACGTCAGAGCTCTCATTACGAAGCCGTAAACCACTGAATGTCTTCAGTAGGTCCCTCCCCCCTCCTCCTTTTTTTCCATTGATTTTTCCTTGTTGATCTCTTTCGTAAATCAGATTTCAAGAGGGTCTGATTTTTGTGTCCATATCAGGCAGGTCATTTCCCATTTTCTTTTCTCGTTTTCTTTTCACTCTCATTTTCTTCGTCACTCTCCTTTGTATTCAAACCTGGTCCATTTTTCTCAGCTGCCTTGTCCAAGTAGCAGCTGTTGCCATTGGAAGCTTCTGAACAGAGATAGCAGCTTATCTTTTTCGCCAGTCTGTCTATTTATCCGTCTTTCTATCTATCTATCTATCTATCTGTGTATCTATCTATCTATCTATCTATCTGTCTATATTCATCCATCCATTAGTCTATGGTTATAAATATGTCTGTGTGTCTGTCTGTCAGTCTGTCCTGTCTGTCTGTCTGCCTCTCTGTCTGCCTCTCCATCTATCTATGTGATTGTCTGTCTCTCTATCTGTGTTATTCCCAGGGAGGGAGGAGGGCAGACGCCCATGCCTCTGTGGTGTTTCCGAACATTTGGCCATTACCGTGATGTGGGGTCGTCGCTATTCACTGTATATTGTGGGTCGTTATTCACCCATTCACTGGCTGCCCTCTTCATTACTCCTTTGTCAATTATGCAAGAGGCTTCCCTCACAACCCTCCTCCCTGCCGGAGCCTGTGTCCACAGATGGAGCCCGTGTCCCCTGCTGGAGCCTATGCTCTACCCTGCTGGGGTCTATGCTCCACCCTGCTGGGGCCTATGCTCCACCCTGCTGGGGCATGTGTCCACTGTGCTGGGGCCTGTGTCCACCCTGCTGGGGCCTATGCTCCACCCTGCTGGGGCCTGTGTCCACCCTGCTGGGGCCTATGCTCCACCCTGCTGGGGCCTATGCTCCACCCTGCTGGGGCCTATGCTCCACCCTGCTGGGGCTTGTGTCCACCCTGCAGATCAGCGTAGACAATGTTCCGGCTGTCGAAGCCTCACTAACCCCGACCGCTGCCATGGTAACCTCACCATTTTTTCGTATAATTTATCTCCCCTTTTCTCCTCCTCTTTCCCTCCCTCCCTCCACTCTTCCCACTATTTATTAAATCGGCCTCTATTTCCTCCCCCTATTTTCCTCCCCTTCCCAAGGGCCACGCCTCCTCCCTACCCCCTCTTCCCCCACAGCGGGTGGCGATCTATCACCCGCACACTTCCGATACGCGTACCTTCCTCCCTTAAAAAAAAGAAATAAAAAAAAAAAAGAGGCCATAGAAATTTTTACTGAGGTTCAGGCGACGGGGCGAGCAGCCCCTCACGACCCTGGGGCCATAGTTGATGGAAGAGGAAACTGCTGCTGCTTCAGTCAAAGCTGTTATACCACGTCTTTATTACGTGCTGTTTTGCAGTTTCCTCCTTCCACGCTGTTGTATTTATTCATTTCCTTCAGTCCGTGCTGTTGAAATACTTCTTTATGCTGTTCTATCGCTCCTTCATTCCATGCCGTGGTATATCTATCTCGTCCTATTATTATGAGTAAGTTTTGAGCCGTCAGATGTGAGTTATGGGCAAGAAATTGTAGCTCCAGTAAATAAGTGAATAGCTTTCGAGCGTTTTGAACAAGTACAAGCATAGCAGGATCCTCGCGCACGCACATTAGCATAGATATAAACGCCTGATGTATGCAGATCGGGTTTCACGGGCATAATTCTGTTTTGCGCAGATCTTTTCTGAGTTGGTCCGGTGTTTGGGTCTCCTGCAGGAGAGACCTCAGTGTGGCACGTCGGGGCACAGATAAGACCACACGTAAACAAGCGTTTGCACACACACACACACACACACACACACACGAGTCAGGGCTGGCGGCCGCGCCCATCGAGGAAACACCCAGGAAGGGCGTGACAACCACCGTAGGGGCGGCGCCCTCCTCCCGTGGAGTCATCACCTCCTGAGGGAGAAGGAGGAGGAGTTAGGAGGAGCTTGGTGCAGAGCCAAGGCTCGTCCAGTATCCTACAGCTGCACCCTCATGGACAATAATAGGATCTCCGTTGGTGATATCCTGTAGGATTGCCCATACGCTGAAGGCACGAGTATGGCCAGTATATCCTTGTTCAGTGTCCTATAGATCAGCGTATACCTGATGCTCGCTCTATCCTGACATACTACGCCACACAGAAGGATTTTATGGTATTTCGTATGACCAAAGGGCATTGAAGATTCACACCTGCTACGCCATTTGATCAAGATTTTTATGCTGTAAAGGAGTATATATATATATATATATATATATATATATATTTGAACTTCAGTATTGCGTGAACATTCAGAACTTTTTAAACTTGGTGAATGATGGGACTCCCATCTATCGTGGTAAAGTTCTTGTCGATGAACTTGATGAATCTCAACACCTGACTCCTCCTCCTGCATTACTGCGGCACAAAATACAACACCCCACTCCTCATACATCGCTGCATGCCAAAATACATTTCAGTTTTGTATGATGTATAAAATACATTTGGAGGGACTGTTTAGGTAATATCTTCTGGATGTTTTTGGGTTTTGTGCATATAACCCACAGCCCAATAAGTATATATATGTATTGTTTTATTAATACAGACCTCTACACACACACGCACACACACACAGACACACACACACACACAGACACACAGACACAGACACACACACACACACACACACACACACACACACACACACACACACACGCACTCACTGTATTTTCAGGTCATTAACCCCTTCTTTCTTCTCCATGGCTGGTTCCTACATTGGTAGTTCCCCGTGTGTAGGTCTGCAATATGTTTACTGGTCTACGGGCCGTGGGGGATACGGAAAATGAAAAAAAATATATATCTATTCTGTAATCCACTTTCACGTCATTGTGTTTCCTGTATTGGGAGGGGAAATTAATTTATGTCCGTGTGTGTGTGCGTGTGTGTGGTTGTCATATCTGCCTGGCTTTCTGTTTGTTTGCCAGTCTCTCTGTCTGTCAGGCCGTCTCACCGCCACATAATCTAGAGGACCAGGGTTTCTCTGTGAGGGGTCAAAGAACACATAAGTCCAGGGTCAGCCCTGGGGTGAGAATGTCGTGCGGTGGTCTGGCTCACACTTCTGTCCCTCCCAGTAAGTACTGCATCGCCAGCTTTGGTCCGAGTCGCTCCGAAGTCTCCAAGGTAAAAACTCCTGAGTCAGACGGCCTCGTCCTCTTTGTTCTCTGCAAGGTGTCAGGCTACGCTGAAGGGACGACAGGTTTCCACGTGTCATACCAGGTCATAATGAAGGGGTCAGATATTTGCTCATCTCATAACAGGCTACAGTAGAGGTGGCATATGTTTCCTCAAGCTATACCTGAGGTGTCCTTCCAGCACTGGTGTTGTTACTGAGATTGACTGGGGGCCTTCCTTCTCTCTTTAACAACCTGAGGATGTGGTTGGAAAATAACGTTAAGGTGATTTACCTTTCTGGTGAACGCTAGTATGGGTTAAGGTGCAGCTGATGAATTTTGTGTCTGAATGTCCCTCGGATACTGTGTGTTAGGATGAACGCCAGCCATTCTATGCATCACACGTTGTTGCTAGGCGCCTTGTCTTCCTCACTTATTTTTGTCCTAGTCTGTCCTCCTAACTGATTCTTGTCTAGCATTCTGTCCTCCTCCTTAGTCCCTGCCGTACGCCTCGTACCCTCACTCATCCTTGTCCTGGACCTCGGCTCGTCAATTGTCTCTGCCTCCCTCATGTCGCCCTTGCCTCCTGCTAGGATGAGGGGCCCAAGCAGGCAGGGACGGTGGGGGTCAGTGGCCGGCCTCACCTCGACTGGCTGCCATTTATCGCGGGTGCGACCTCGCGTCTTAATTGTCGTCGGGGCTCCGTTATCTGTCTTGCCATTAGCTCCCCCGGTGGCAGTAACACCTGGTCACACAGCCTGCTGTCTCTTGCTGCTGTAGCTGATGTTGCTGTCTCCTTTCTGTTGCCTGCTGTTGGTGCTCCTCGCTGCCGACAGTCTCCATCTGTTCCTTTCTGCTTCTCAGGTACGTTTTTGGCTTTTAATTTGCTTAAATAATTGACATAGATATAGATATTACAGTAGTCACTTCAGTTTCAGAGCGTAAGTAGCCTACGGAAATAAAGACACTTAAAGCTTTTAAAGACTAATGTGAAGGAGTTTGTAAAGAATATACCCAAACGTACAGGGCCTTACGTCAAAGGGTACCTTTTTCCACTTGGCACGTGAGGTTCTGTAGAGGGATACGGATATTACATTATACATTCAGCGTTGCCAGATTGCCTCTACCTTCGTGGCCCCAGAGGAAGGTGGGGCCGTGTTATACAACCCCTCCATCATCACGGTCAATACGCAGGACCGTAGTACAACTCTGTATATGTGTGTTTGTGTGTTGTGTGTGTGTGTGTCTGTGCTTTTCCCTTTGTCTCTCGATTTGTATCCAATAATTCAGGAGTCGAACTCGTGGACCCAGAGAACACCACTCAGGGTAGGATAGATTGCGGTCCCAGAGGACCGTCGGAGCCAGGAATACATCAGCCGGTAGTGTCCCCCTCCCCCCGCCCTCAGCAGGGGGTAATAACAGCACGGACGGCATCGTCCTGGGTCATAGAGAGGGCACGGCGCCGCCCGTCCCTCCTCCCCACACGTATAAATATTGGATATTGGCTGGCCTGGGTCAGCTGGAAGGTCGAAGGTGTGGTGTACCCAGGGCACATGTGCTGGGAATGACCTGCTGGTCTAAGTCTGATGGGAGGTCGAATTATACCCAGGGCCCGTATGCTGGTCTAGGTCAGATTATAGTATCAAGGTGTACTGAGAATGAGTGACCGATGCGTTGGGATGATAGGTATGGTTGGGAAGGCGTGAGTGAGACACGAGGGTGTATTAGTATCACCTAATGATTGATATTACCTGATCTGTGTTTTAAGATCATAGGGCTTTATTTCTCATCCTGATATCGGTGTGTGTGTGTGTGTGTGTCTGATGACCTCCATGTTAGTACGATGAGGGAGTTTTACACTCGTGGGGCCCCCATCTCTTGAACATACTCTATACAGTACATAGTCCCCCCCCCCCTGCTCATACACTGATCATACAAGAAGGGTAAACTTTTTTCTTAATTTCCACGTTTGATTTTACGATGTAATAGCCTGTGGTTGTTATGTCTTTGCATCACTCGAAGACCTGGTCACAACTGACTTCATCAGACTTGTCTGAAAAGCTACAGACTGCGATGAAGTCCCCCCCTCTCGCTTCCCTCTGCCATTGTGTGCGTCTCTGTGACCGAACCCGTGTGACGACAGACATGAGAGTAACCACTACACGCACAGCCACACGAGTTACTGTAACGTTTTATGTAACATTTGATCGGAGAGTTACGTGTATCATATCATTCCTTTGTTGCAGAATGCATACGAAATTCACAAAAGTCTCGCTTGTGTGTGTGTGTTACTCTCCATATGTGACTCTGTAAGAAAAAAGGACGCGGAAGTAATAACACAACTGAATTTGCAGACGTTGTGCATCTATACTAACATATATATATATATATATATATATATAAATAC